>VSMD01123940.1:0-145696 GCA_008750895.1 Mirza zaza
CGCCTGTAATCCTAGCACTCTGGGAGGCCGAGGCGGGCGGATTCCTCAAGGTCAGGAGTTCAAAACCAGCAAGACGAGACCCCATCTCTACTATAAAATAGAAAGAAATTAATTGGCCAACTAATATATATATATAAAAAAAAAAATTAGCCGGGCATGGTGGCGCATGCCTGTAGTCCCAGCTACTCGGGAGGCTGAGGCAGCAGGATTGCTCGAGCTCAGGAGTTTGAGGTTGCTGTGAGCTAGGCTGACGCCACGGCACTCACTCTAGCCTGGGCAACAAAGCGAGACTCTGTCTCAAAAAAAAAAAAGAAAAAAGAAAATCTGCTATTCTCTGATTCTTCTTGTTTCACCCTCAAATGCAATGCACCAATGAAAGTTCTGTTAGTTTTATCTTTTTTTTTTTTTTCTTTTTACAGGCATGCGCCACCATGCCGGCTAATTTTTTTTCTATATATTTTTAGTTGTTGGGCTAATTTCTTTCTATTTTTAGTAGAGGCGGGGTCTTGCTCTTGCTCAGGTTGGTCTCGAACTCCTGACCTCAAGCGATCCTCCCTCCTCGGCCTCCCAAAGTGCTAGGATTACAGGCGTGAGCCACTGTTAGTTTTATCTTAAGAGCATTTCCTGCTAAAAACCTTCACTCTTGCTGTGGACTTTTCTTACCTAGATTTCTACACTAGCTTCCTGAGGAGTCCACCTGGTTCTACTCTTGTCCCTTGCCGTCCCTTGGCTACTGCAAAACCAAATCAGATCAGGTCTTTCCCCCGGAGTCATTCCTGTGGCTTACCATTGCTCTTAGAATAAACGCAAACTTTTTGCAGGGATCCTAGAGCTCCCGGGGCCTCTGAACTCATCCCCTACCCCTCTCCCTCCTGCTCACTCTGGGGAGCTGCCAGTCATACTGGCTTCCTGCCTCTTCCTCCAAAGGTCAGTCGCTACACCTGCCCTGCTTTAGAGTCTCCTTTTGTGGTTCCCTCTGCCTGGCATGCTTGTTGTTTTCCCAGGATCATCTCATGGCTAATTCCTATCATTCAAGTCTCAGCCTGTGTTTTTAAGAGGTGGGAAAAAGCCCATCTTTTGGAGGGCTTGCCCTGTCTGTGCTGCCTACAGTAGCCTTCCTGAAGTAGCTTGATGATGGCACTCTCTCTAAAAAGTTTTCAGACTCTGCTTTAGAAAACACTACTTTAAAGCTTCCAAATCTTATCACTTCTAGATTTTTCTTGTCAATTCCAATAAGTTCTTAGGTTAATTCCTTTAGTAAAAAAAAAAATATATATATATTCCTTTAGTAAAGCTTAATAAACACCGAGCATATTTATATAATATTTACATAAAATAGCAATATTTAGTGAGCACATCACCATGCCACTGCTCACGTGATACAGATTCTTTCACCCACCAAACATTTATTGAGTGTCTACTAAGGGGTGTTCCTATGAGGTGTAAAAATGACTAAGACATGGCAGTAGGTTGCATGCAAATTAAAAAAAACTTTAGAGGGGGTTCTGTCTGTCTGTTATCTTACAAAAGTATCATAACTGTAATTGGTGAAATTTATGGAGCACTTATATGTTCAGGGTCTAGGCATTGAGCTGTAGATGAATAAGACACGGAATCCATCCTTGAAGTCTGTGAGGCTGAACATGTCCACAACAGTGACACATCCATAACACACAAATTAAAGTGGTCTGGATAGCCGGGCGTGGTGGCTCATGCCTGTAATCCTAGCACTCTGGGAGGCCGAGGTGGGCGGATTGCTCAAGGTCAGGAGTTTGAAACCAGCCTGAGCAAGAGCGAGACCCCATCTCTACTAAAAATAGAAAGAAATTAATTGGCCAATTAAAAATATATAGAAAAAATTAGCCGGGCATGGTGGCACATGCCTGTAGTCCCAGCTACTCAGGAGGCTGAGGCAGAAGGATCCCTTGAGCCCAGGAACTTGAGGTTGCTGTGAGCTAGGCTGATGCCACGGCACTCTAGCCCGGGCGTCAGAGACTCTGTCTCAAAAAAAAAAAAAAAAAACAAAAAAACAGATGCATTATTTTCCATTGTTCAACTTCCAGGTTGCTTCCAGGACCTTGCTATTATAAACAGTGCCATAATAGAGACCCCTGTACGTATGTCATTTAGTACCCTTACAGGTATATCTATAGAATAAATTCCCAGAAGTAGGATTGTTGGAGGGTAAATGCATTTACAACTTTGATTTAGCAAAATTGCCCTCCATAGGAGTTGATGCATTTTTGTGTGCCCAGTAGCAAATGGAAGTCTCTTTGTCCCCAGAGTCTCATTATTATAGTGTGTACTTAAACTTTTGGCTTTTTGAACAGCTGATAAACTGGTTTGTCAATTAAGTTTTAATTTACATTTGTCTCATTATATGAGTGATATTGAGCATCTTTTTTGCTTATATATTTTTATGTTCTTTGCCTATATTTCTTTTGGCTCGATACATTTTTTCCTTATTTATATGGAGATTAGCCCTTTGGAATATGTATGACACATTTTTTCAGTTTGTTGATGGTTATTTCATCTTTGCTTATTTTTTGTTTGTTTCACCAGAAAAACATTTTTTATAGTAAAATGTATCAATAATTTGTTTTATGGCTTCTGTATTGAATCATATAGTTAGGAAGGCCTTTCTAGGTTATGAAGGAATTGGGCCATATGTTTTCTTTCATAGTCTTTTAAAAAAAATATTTAAGTCTTCGATCCGTTTGGAGTTTATCCTGATGTATGGTGTGAGTTACAAATCCAAAGCTCTTCAAACTCTCACTCTTTGCTGATGACATGATATTATACCTAGAAAACCCCAAGGATTCAACCAAGAGACTCCTTGAATTGATAAATGAATTTGGTAAAGTCTAAGGATACAAAATCAATACACAGAATCAGAGGCATTCATATACGCCAACAACAGTAAAAGTGAGAACCAAATCAAAGACTCAATTGCCTTCAAAATACCAGTGCTCTCAGTGGCTGCCTGATTGCATGTGTCATCTTCACACAGAGGGAATCAGATGAAAATGAACATGAAAAATGATTTGAAATTAGAGGGAAAAAGTCCCAAAGGGCAGACTTAGGGGTGTGAGAGGAGGCACAGCTCATCCTTTTGCATTATTAGGTTACCTTGGGGCTGTGATATTTTTGAGCATGAGTTCAAATAGAAATCTCAGGTTCGTTGTTGTTTAACCAGATGGAGGGGCTTGTCCTCTTTCTGCCTCGGCCATCCCACCTTTAAGCAAATCCCTGTCTTACTCTCTCATCCCTTGCCCTGTGACCCTGAGATAAGGCAGTAGGGGAGCTGTGCTTAGGAGAGGAGCAAGGAAGAATGGGCAGTAGTAACAGATCCGATAGCTTAGTATGTCATATCGAAGAATGTCCCAATGTTCATTTGTATAGTCATGCCCAATATATGAGTGAACTGCACAATAGTGCACTTAAAAGCCTTGAAAACCTAAGTCTTATTGAAATACCTTAAAGGGAATTATACCTTCCAACACAGAGCAAAACCTGCTAAAATGTTCTTTAGGCATTTCTCTTCCCAAGTCCCTGTCGTCATGACAGCGAGTCCTCACAAATACCTTTCCTGTTTCTCTCAAGCTCCAGCCTATCTTGCTCTCTCCCTCTCCTGTCCTCCACTCCCGCCCCCAGATCTGTTGTTTTCTTGTGAGAAGTGCTCCTTGCCTTTTCTTTGTAGGCCAGCTGCCCCCCATTTGGTACTCAAACATGGACTTTTTAGAAGGCAGGGCAGAAAGCAAGGTGAAGAATTGTTACACTTTGACATTTCGTCCTCATCATGTTACAGAATGATTTACTTCTGCATGCAATGGGAACGTCCATCAGGGAGGAACAGGGTTTGACTCCTGCTGTCCCCCAGCAGATGGCAGTCTTCGCCGCAGATGACTTGGAGCACAGGCTGATCGTCCCATGTGTTTCTTAGCTGCAGCAATGGGATTTGTGTGCTACAGAATAAAACACAATCATTTAAAGGGAATAATATAACCATAGTGTTCTGATTTATCTCTAGAGGAAGATGCTATTAATTATCTTGCTCAAAATACTTCAGTGGCTTCTTCCTATCGCTCTTTCATAAAAGCAGAACTCCTCCAGGACTCATGGTGATGGGCTCAACCACAAATCCAATCTGTCCTGTCCTTGCTCCCTTCCTTCCAGTCTTGCTGATTCTGCCGCAGGGCCTTTACACTCGCTGTTTTCAGTCTCCAGTGCTCTCCCTCTTTCCTTTCCCCTTCTCCCCACGGATCATCATATCTGGCACCTTCTTGTCTTTCTTTCCACAGTTCAAGTGTGATTTCCTCCAAAGGCTCTTCCTGGGCTACTTTTCCTAAAGTAGCTGCCCCCTTCCTTCTGCCTTTTTTTTTTTTTGAGACAGAGTCTCCCTTTGTTGCCCAGGCTAGAGTGAGTGCCATGGCATCAGCCTAGCTCACAGCAACCTCCAACTCCTGGGCTCAAGCGATCCTCCTGCCTCAGCCTCCCGAGTAGCCGGGACTACAGGCATGCGCCACCATGCCCTGCTAAGTTTTTCTGTATATATTAGTTGGCCAATTAATTTCTTTCTATTTATAGTAGAGACGGGGGTCTCGCTCTTGCTCAGGCTGGTTTTGAACTCCTGACCTTGAGCAATCCGCCCACCTCGGCCTCCCAGAGTGCTAGGATTACAGGCGTGAGCCACCGCACCTGGCCTCCTTCTTCCTTACCAGCAACATTGTGCTGCTTTATTTCCTTCCCCGCACTTATCAGTGTCTGAAATTACTTGCTTATTGTCTATTGTCATACCTAGATGGTAAGCTGCATGATTGTGGGACAGGGACTTTAACTCTCTTGACCCGTTTCTATTCCAAAGCTTAAAACAATGAATGGATGAAGTCACTTTCCAGATTCACTCAATAGTTACTGAGCTTATAGTAGCTTAAGTTCATCAGGTGTTCTAAATATTTAATGTAATCTTGTTTTATCTTTCAGAGAACCTCCTCTCGTTTTCTTTTTTCTTTTTAGCAGTTTTATAGAAAGGTGTACATAAGATTATTTTATTCCTACATCTTCTCAATTGTTTCTTCCTTGTACTTGCCCTTTTCCTTTCCAACTTGTCGAGATTTCGCTTTCCGTTCAAGGATCTTTTTGCGGTCTTTGTCCAGTTTAAGCCTAGTAATAACCACCTGGCTGGGGTGAATGCCCACGTGGACAGTTGTGCCATTGGCCTTTTCCTGCTGCACCCATTCATTGTAGATGGCATATTTCTTCCTGTAAACATGGACTACTTTGCCAATTTGCTGACCCTTATAGTGTCCCCAAATCACCTGAACTTCATCATCCTTTCGGATGGGCATGGATGGAACATTGTATTTCTGTCTCAGCTCTTTGGAAAGAGGGGAAGACATAATTTTCCTGCGAACGTGGGAAGGTGCAGTGAAATGCCTTTTCCGGTTCTTGCTTCGGTCCGAAGTCACAAAGGGATTGAACTTCATTTTGGCAGCTGCCACTCTGGCGATGGCAGCAAAAGGGAAGAGAGTTACATGCTGCTTCCGGTTCTGTACGTTTGCGGGAGATCTTGAGAGACCAATGTCCAGAGAACCCCTTTGAAGTAAGTGTTGTTTGTGTCCCCCCTTACCAATGAGGAATCTGAGACTCAGTACTTTGTTCCCCACCAGGCATGTAGTGGTGGGACCAGCATTCAGAGGAAAATCAGTTGATCCAAAGCCTGTGAACCACTGCAATGAATAGATAGATAGGTTGGCCCAGATGGCCTTGAATGGGGAAGAGGAAGTACTGCTGTTATTTTCTATGGAAGAGGAGGCTGGGAAATATTTTGGGGATAGGGAGTGATACTGGAGTTGGGCTACAGGAAGATCAGCCAATATGAATAGAGTGGCTGGTTCCAGAGAAATTTGAATGTTTGAACACTGCTGTGCCCAAGAGTCATGGCTCCAGATGCATACTGGAAATTTCGACTTGACCATATGCTTAGTAAAAGAGGATGCTTGATGCTGTTGGAAAGAGCACTGGACTAGGAAACAGGAAACTTGGAATTTACTTCTGGTTTTGTCTTAGCAGTATGTCTGTTTCTTTTCTAGTGAAATGAGGTGGTCAGACTGGCCAATGACTATGAGCGTCCCTACTGTTGAGTCTGTATTTTAATACAAACTGCTTAATTTGATATAACAAGATTTTGCCGAAGTGCAATTACTATATATATTCTTGAATATAAAGAAATTGAAAAAAGGTTTTTGCGGCCAGGCATGGTGGCTCACGCCTGTAATCCTAGCACTCTGGGAGGCTGAGGCGCGTGGATTGCTCGAGGTCAGGAGTTCGAAACCAGCCTGAGAAGAGCGAGACCTCGTCTCTACTATAAATAGAAAGAAATTAATTGGCCAACTAATATATATAGAAAAAAAAAATTAGCCGGGCATGGTGGCACATGCCTGTAGTCCCAGCTACTCAGGAGGCTGAGGCAGGAGGATCGCTTGAGCCCAGGAGTTGGAGGTTGCTGTGAGCTAGGCTGACGCCATGGCACTCACTCTAGCCTGGGCAACAAAGGGAGACTCTGTCTCAAAAAAAAAAAAGGTTTTTGCAAATTGAATATATAAACTTTTAGGGATTAAAATTAAAATAGACAAATGTTTATTTATAATTGTACTATAAAAATTAAAATTAAAAATTAACACATCAAACTAAAAATAAAATAACACATTAAAATAAATGATATAATTTAGAAGTAGTTCTTATTCCTAATGTCATATTTCATGGAAAACAGTTTTATTTAATTTTTTCACATGCATATTGTACATCACTGGAGTCGATTTTTCAGTAATTTAACGCACTTTTTTAGGGAGCATCATTTTTATAAGTTATTTGAGATAGAAAACTTAAAAGATCTTTTTGCTGTGGAAATTTTGAAACATGCACAAATAGAGAATCCTCTACTAAACCCAACATACCCATCATCTAGTTTCAATAATTAACGTTTTTTGAATCTTGTTTTATTTTCCTGTAGGACAAATTTGTTCTAAAAAAAATAGTTGACATCATGTCATTTCACTCATAAATACCTCAGTATACATCTCTAATCGCTAAAGAGGTATTTTAAGAAAAATCCCATAATTAATTATCATGTCATAATTACTCTGAACAAAATTTACAATTTATTCTTTAAAACCATCTAATGCTCACTAAATACTTAAGATTCCCTCCCCAAAGTTTGCTGTGGTAAAAAAGAAGAAGAAGAAGAAGAAGAAAATTAAATAAAAGTAGTAAAATAATTAATAAAAAAAAATACTTAAGATTCCCTAACTGTGTCAAAAATGTATTCTTACAGTTGATTTATTTGAATTATGACTTAAACAAGGGCCGCACATTGCATTTGGGAGTTATCTCTTGAAGGAAACCAAAATATTTCTCCCCAAAATATTGAGGACTGTTAAGCTAAAGATACTAAAAGCACAGAACACTGCGCAGAACCTCCAGGCTCTGATGGCAGGACATAAATCCTTCCTTACCAGACCACAGCATTTGCTTATTGGCCCAGCAGGCACCAGAGAAAGCTGGGAACAGATTTTACTATCTT
Organism: Mirza zaza; assembly: GCA_008750895.1. Taxonomy (NCBI): domain Eukaryota; kingdom Metazoa; phylum Chordata; class Mammalia; order Primates; family Cheirogaleidae; genus Mirza; species Mirza zaza. Next base: position 7,583 of record VSMD01123940.1, read on the forward strand.
TCCCACATTCTCCTGCCTTCTTAGAAGACTGGAACTGCTCTCTCCTTTGTCTTGTCACTGTATAAGATTTATGGCCTTTGTTAAAATACCATTTAAGCAAAGCCTCCGAGCCACTGCCTTGAGGGAGAAATACTTTCTCTCCTGGTGATAGGTAAAGCTCGGTGTTCATAAACTTCTGCTTGTTTTTCTTTTAATCCGACACTTGTTTTCAGGAGAATGTCTCAACTAAGAGCCTAAAAAGGGAAAGAAAACATATCATTTTCTCCCGTACAGTCTTTTTTTTCAGTCTCTGTTACTCTTTATCACTTAAACCATATCTTCTCTCCCTTTGTGAAACACCATTTATTTATCAGAAAAACTGGGTAAAATATTCTGAATTTGATTCTTTCCTTGTGACATCTTTAACTTGTTCCTTTTGCTCCCCTATTCCTTGCCAAATGCAATTATAGATTAAGAGGGTTGCTTAGATTCAGAATGAATTATTTTTGGCAAGACTCTTTGGTGGGTGGTGCTGAGTGTGAGTACTTCCTGTGGCATCACACTTTGAGTAAGGCACGAGATGTCTGGCTCTCCCACCTGTGGGGAGTCCAAGATTGATGTGTGGGTTCAGGTGAGGTCAGCTTGATCCCTCCATTTTAAAGTCCCCCATCACCTTTTCACCTCGAGTTTTTCATCAGTCTTGCTCATTGCCTAAGTTCCATTATTTTATTAGAAGTAAGACAGGTCCCCTTCGAAACCTGTGCAGTTACTGGAAATTACGTTACAAGCCATCAGAACCCATTCATGTACCCATTCCCCCATAACCCATTTATAAAAAAAAAAAAAAAAGGGGAAGGAAAAGCAAAAAAGAACCCATTCATATAATGCAAGAGTAGGAATTAAAAAAATTCATCCTGTGGGTGTACTTTTGTCTTTACAATACAATCACTATGTTCTTTGTGTATTATTTGTTTTGCTTTATTTACAATGTTTAAAATTTGTTTAGAGCAACACCCAGCACTCATGATTATAAGATCATATCCCCAAGAATAATTACGAAAGTTGTTTTTGATTTCTTTTTTTGTTTGTTTGTTTTAAATTTCTTAACCCTTCCCCCTTTTAAATACTAATTTTGGTAGCGAGAACTCTGTAATTTTCCCATTCTAGCATTTACTGAAGTTGTTTCAGGCTACCATGTTTTTCCTGACCAGTTCTTTGTTGGGAAAATAAAGTAATTGAGAAAGGGCCTTGTAAGATGGGTTCTTGTAAGAGCTTGCATGGAAGGTAACCTTTTCTGAAGAATAATTTCTTTGGGAAAAATCTTGACTTACATTGTCTTTTATAGTACTCTACCGGAAACTCCCTTACTTTTCTTAATTTAGCTTGGTTTCATAAAACACTTATCAAGAGTGAATTTTGAAGAAGGAGAAAAAAGTAAGAATGTAGGATTCTGTTCAGCTTTCCACGATCAAGTCTTATGATTTACTCTATGCCTTGTATAACACCAGTAGGCCCTCACAAGAGAGATTTCTTTTTTATTTAAAGATATTATAGGGGTACAAACATTTTGGTTACAAGTAATGACTTTGCCTCGCCAGACTTCTTTAATATTTCAAATTTCGAGGCAGCCCAGCACTCCGGGCGCCCCTGCCCCCGCTCGGCAGCCGCTGCGAGCGCCACCTGGCCGGGGACCCCAGCCCGGACGTGATGCTGGCGGAGGGCGGCCCGTGGACCTGCACAACTGCTCCCCCGCCGGAAACACGGATCGGAAGCTCAGCAACTGGAAAGTCGGTCGCTCGCTGCGCGTCTGTGTCGCGGACACCGAGAGACCGGTGTCCCCGGTGTTCAGCACGCGCCGGGCCATCCAGCCCATCCCGCGTGTGGTCCACGGGGACCCGCCCGTGCAGGTGCTGCGTCTGTTTGCATTTGCACGTGGTCAAGTGGTCTGCTTATGAGAAGATTACACCAAGAAATTAATGGTGCTGAAGCCCCTGCTCCACCCTTCTTCCCGGAAAACATGCCAGCATGAAGAATAACAAATAACAGTTGGTGTCTTTGCTTTCAATAGTAGAATGCTTTCATACGCCTGTGCTGAGCTTTGTCATATGTTCTTCCCTTGTTTCATTTTATTCTCCTTCCTCTTCTCCCTCCACTATTTTTTCTACCTCCCTCCTTGAATTTTTTCATCTTAAAACATATATATCCCATTGTAGTGTATGTGTTTATGTTGGCAACCTCAAATCCCTTTAGAAATGAGGGGAGGGTATAAACGCAGAAATAAACCAGTGGAAATACATGTGATTACCTGTTTACAATTAGGTTTAAACATTTTACTAATGGTAATTTTCATAGCTGGAACCCTTAATAGTAAACACTTCTTAACAATTACTTAAACAAATATTTTTTTTACTCACAGAAATTTAAGCAGAATCTTAATTCCTGGATTTTTTGGATTGCTAGTAGTTGCCATTTATTGTGCATTTACTATATTGTGGACATTATGCAGAGTGCTTTACATGTGTTATTTAACTTTCACATAACAACCTTTTGAGGCAAGAACCCATTTTACACGTGAGGAGACTGAGTTACTCCGAGCTTGAGTAAACTTGCTCAAGATCAGAGGTTGGAGCCAAGATTTGATTCCAGGTTGATTCTAGAGCCAGTGGTCTTAGCCATTAAAAGATGTCATAGTGGTTCCCAAACTTGTCTGCTTCAGAAATTAGTGATGCCTGTGTCCCTTTCCCAGAGATTGTGACTGAATCGATCTGGAATGTGGCCTGGGACCTGGAATTTTAAAAAGATTCCCAGGTGATTTTAATCTGCAGAAGGGTTTGGAAATCACAGTAACTCTGCTTTGCTTGGGACATTAGCTAATAAAAGCTACCTGAGAGCTATTCCAGCCTATCAAATAAAGTGTGTTTTTTAAAATAAAGAGTGAAAGCTCTAGCGATGGGAGAAATATAGCATGTAAAAAGGCAATTGGAAAGACTGTTATTCATTCATATTGTCAGTATTTATAGATGGTCCTTTAGAATTGACACAGTATCATACTATTTCTCTGACCTGTGTATATAAACCTGAAAACCACGGTTGGTAAATACATAAAAAATCCATAAAACTAGCGCTGTAATTTTCTTGGGTGACAGCATGGCATTTTCATAGACTACTGTCCCCTTTCTCTTAGATCTGAGTCCGTTTAGCCTTAGAAAGTAAAGCACTGGAAAATATCTGAATTTAAAAGTTTCATTTACTTTTATTTTTTTTTTTTCTTTTTAAGTTCGTAGCCTGTCTCCTACTGGGCTGTAAACTCCTTGAGAAGAGAGATGTATCTTACTCATTTGTGTTCTCTCCATAATGGCACCAGGCTTGCACGAATCGGTTAAACAGTTCGTTGTGTTTCCCACAATGCTCTATTAAAGCCATTGATTCACTGAAGTTATAGCTAATAATTCTAACTACCATCTGTCTACTATACAAGGTGCTTTATATAAATATGACGCTGATCTTTACTCAGACCTACCTATTATCCTCGTATCTGAGAGGGGGAAACTGAATCTCAGAGAAGTCATTTGCCCAAGACTATGCAGTTGACTAAGTAAGTAACAAAACTAGGGTTTGACCTGCATCTGTCTGTTGCCAAAGTCACCAACTTTCCTTTACCCAAAGCATTCCAGAGGGTAGAAAATGTTATTTCAGAACTCTCAGATAGGATTAAAAATTCTCAAGAGACTCTGTCTGGAGTAATCCATCATTCTGAGGCCTATTATGAGGCCTTTGGATACTTCCTATACTATGATTGCCTACATTTGCCCACATTAAAAAAAAAAATTCTAAATATGATTTTTCAATTATTTAACCGTTTCTTCTGTTTTGGACATTCAGGTTTATCTAATTTTCTACTGTTAAAGACACCACAATGAACTTTTTTGTGCATAAATATTTGCCTGCAATTGGAATTATTTCTTTAGGATACATTTCTAGAAATAGAATTGGATTAAGGAATATAAACATATATTTTGCCAAATTCTTTTTCATAAAGTATACTCATTTAAACTTTTACCAACAGAAGACAGCAGTACTCAGCTCATCTGGCCCTTCCAATACTTTTATCTTCTGCAAAAAATTCCTACCAACTTGATAGTTTAAAAAGCCTCCTTTTTTATTTGCATTGTTTTGATTACAAAAATGTTTAAACCTTTTCTCATATTAGCCCTTTATATGTCTTCAAATTTAAATTCAGTTCATATCATTTATTTAATTTCCGACAGCTTCGTGTTTTTCTTCTTAATCTGTACTTTTACACTCTTTAAATGTTAAGACTATTAAGGCTTTAGCACATTTGTTGCCAAATATTTTTGTTTCTTTAAGTTTTAATTTTTGACACACAGAAGTTTTAAGTATTTTAATCTATTTATGTTGTCTTTTATATCCTTGCCATATTTAACTCTAAAAGACTAACATCTAGTGATCCAATAGATATTCTTTTATATTTTTTCTCTAATTAAAAAATATTTAACCCCTTGATTTACCCGTGGTTTATTTTTGTACATAGTATGACATATTTAATTTGGCCATTTCTCCAAATAGTTATTTTTCCTAGCTACTTCCTCTTTTGATTTGTGATGCTGTCTTTATCATGTCTTTAATTTCTGTTGAATCTAATTTTTGCTTTTACTTTTATTTTCTTTTAGCAAATCTTGTCTCCGGTGGCTTTACAAGGACACGGTAAGGCTATAGCTATAGTACTGTTCTCACGGACCTAATCTAGTGGGCCAGCCATGCTGGTCGGGCTGACTTGTTCTGGGGCATTTGAAGTGAAAGTCCATCTTGCGATTTTTTGAGAAAGTGATTCCTATGCTTTCCCTTTGTCATAAGGCCCTTTCCTAATCACAGTTCCTGTGGAAAGAGGAATGAAGGAAGATAAATTGGGAAAGAAGATTGAGATGTAGACAACCCTTCTTTTATATTCGCTTAGTTTTTCACTTGTTTGCTAGATACTAGGTTTATTGAACGCTGGACCTGAACCTTTAAGCGACTGGGATTCAGCATTAACAATCTCACGTCATAGATTTCGTGAAGCTCCAGATTTATATCCCAGTGCCCCTTGCCTGTAATTCAAGTACAGCAGCTAATAAAATTTCAAGAAAGTGCCCTCTACGGAAAAAAAAAAAAAAAAAAAAAAAAGGAAAAAAAGTGTGTGTGTGTATGCACATGCATTGTGCACAAATAAATGCTGAAAATAGATGCTTACCCTTGGTTTGGCTAAGATGTGGGTAGAAGAGGAAATAATTCTAGTCTGAAAATTCAAAATCGAAAATGCTCCAAAATCTAAAACTATTTGAGCTCTGACATGATGCCACAAATGGAAAATTTCACACGTGAATATTTAACACAAACTTTGTTTCGTGAACAAAATTATTTTAAATACTGTATAAAATTACCTTCAGGCTCTATGTATAAAATGTATATAAAACATAAATGAATTTCATGTTTAGCTGTGGGTCCCATCCCCCAAGATACCTTATTATGCATATGCAAATATCCTCCAAGCAAAAAAAAATCCAAAATCTGAAACACTTCTGGTCCCAAGCATTTTGAATAGGAGATTCTCATCCTGTGGAATCATTGGAGAAATACCAGGAGCTCATATCAGTGCTTCATGTAGGTGAGAAGTAAATAATACCAGATTTTGTTTTTATCCACTTTTTAAGAAAGCGAGTAAAAACCATTCATATTTATTTTTATTGTTTAACCTATTTACATGTATAGTTATTACTTAGGCTTATTTTGTATTTTCTATTTACTATGCTTTATAGCAGTTTTTTTTTCTGCATTAAATACTATCCCATTTTTGTGTAATGCTTTGCAGTTTGTTAAAAAAAAGTTTTCCCACAAGAATTCGGAAAAGTAGGTAGGATGGATATATCAATTAAATTTTACTGAGAGAAAATGAAATTTAGAGAAATTCTGCTTTTCCAAAGTGGTTTGGTAGCTAAGTAGTAGAGTGGGTAGAAGTAACACTTACTGAATATTACCAAGTACCCACTCAAAATGCCACATTACTTCGAACAAATACTATATACTGAGTGAGCAAACTCTCCTGTGACTAGACAGTGAAAATAGTTTATGCCTAGAGTGTTAAAACATTTTAATGATTATTGTTATGATTTCTTATTGCTTATTGCTTCTGTTTGGTTGGTTAATTTGGAGTTGATTGTGTAAGGAAATTGTGCTATCTCCATTATCTATGCCTGTATCCTCTAAAAACTTCTTCCTTATACAAATGTGCTGTGCCTAATTAGCTATGAAAGAAAATATTTTCTGCATTTAAGAAAGATAGTAAAATATAAAAGAGCATTGTGTCTGAAAGAGAGAATTATTAGATTACCTCATCAGTAGAGACTTGAAATCATTTCCATAATTATTTCTATATAAACGTGTATTTCATACTGTGCACCCAAAGTAAGGATTTCAAAAACTTTTTTAGCTGTTGACAAATGATAGGAAATTGTCAATGAAGACATTGGATGGCAATATAATCCTCATTAGAAAAAAAAAAAATTGCCCTCAAGAGTTAAAACCCTTTAACTACATTCTTTTGTATCTGAACAGAAACACAAGACATTGTGAGGTAATGCAGTTCCCAAGAGAGATGGGAAACCCGTCTTAATCTTAAGATTAAGAGATGTAGGTTGGAGATATAGCTATGGGAACATATGCATAAAAAGTGAGTGAAAAGGTGAGGTATTAGACCTTAACAGAGAATTAGCACACGTTAATGAGATTCCTTGCAGCTGAAATAACAATCCAATTTAAGTATCTACAGGAATAAACTAGGAAACTGTCAGTAGTCTGCACAAAATGATACATTTAATTGAAGAAACCCTGTTATGTTTCTGGTAAAGAAAAGGTAGCAAGGGGAATCTTGGCTGGGGTGATGATGGAAGTCAGGAGCTAACTTGCTTTAGAAGATTACTATATAATGAGATGTCTTGTCTGCGACCGTGGCTTGCTTTCTTTCCACCAAGCCACTCTCCCTGGAAAGTTGGCAGAGGCTCTCACAGCAGGGGTGACGCTGTACCTGCATGGCAAAGCCGTTCTTTTGTTGAATAAGAATGTAGATTTTCTTCCTGGCAGTGAACAGTATTTTCACTGTTTCTAGATGAACATGACTAGGCATGGCTAGGGGGTGGCATCATGTTAGATACATAGCAGATTGCAAATTTTTCACCATCAAAGAATCTTTGGGTTATCTGTCTCTACCCACTACCACAATCTCATGTCTTGAAAGATTTTTTTACCTTGTTGTTGTTCACAAAACAAACATTTCTTAATTTTTTAAAAATATTAGACACAATCAGTCTTTTGTCAGTATGAAGTAACATATGGAGGTGATATAATTCAGAAAGAAATTTAGTGTTTGGGGTAGCTTCTACAGCCTTATTTAGAGTGGTGCAGGATTCTATTTGACTTTGTGAAATGTTCAAAAGGTTGCAGACTCCCATTATTACTTTCATAGGTCCCCTAAGGATTTGGGAACATCAGCCTGGGGACCCTTGGATTAAGCAGCAGAGTCTTGAGAAACCAAGATGCAGATTGGTTGGTTGCAGTAGGAAAGGGAGCAGTTAGAAGGGTCCAGAGTGTGAGACTTTGGGGAAGAAAGGCCCGAGCAGCTGGGTGGAGATGGGGTACCGTTCTTACTACCTTCTAACCTGTATTTTGTCCAGCAACCTCTTCGAGCAATAAAATAATTCAAAGCATCTTAAATGTAGCACTTTACCTGGTTTATTGATAGTTCCACGATTTTCCCTTATGGAATAGTTAAACGAAGTTTATATTTTAAACAATTAAAAGTTAGTTCAGGGCTGGGTGCAGTGGCTCAAGCCTGTAATCCTAGCACTCTGGGAGGCCGAAGCAGGCAGATTGCTTGAGGTCAGGAGTTCGAGACCAGCCTGGGCAATAGCGAGACCCTGTCTCTACTATAAATAGAAAGAAATTAATTGGCCAACTAACATATATATGGAAAAAATTAGCCAGGCATGGTGGCACATGCCTGTAGTCCCAGCTACTTGGGAGGTTGAGGCAGCAGGATCACTTGAGCCCAGGAGTTTGAGGTTGCTGTGAGGTAGGCTGACACCACAGCACTCTAGCCTGGGCAACAGAGTGAAACTCTGTCTCAAAAAAAAAAAAAAAAAGTTAGTTCAATCTAATCAGCATTTACTGCATACAAGGTATCATGCTAAGTGCTGCAGGTGAGAAAGAAAAAAGAAACTAACGTTTATTGAGTACCCACTCCACGGTTAGAATGTGCTAGGCACACAACCCTTTGAGATGGATACAATTATTTTTATTTATAGATTAGGCTAACCACACTGGCCTCCTGTTGTTTTTCAAACATATAGGCATGCTCTTCCCCAGGGCCTTTGAACTTACTGTTACCACTGGAATGAAATGATCTTTCTCTGAAAAATCTGTATAGTTAGTCACGGTTCAAATGTAACCTGATCAATAATGCCTACCTGGCCACCCTATTGAAAATTACAGCCCTCTCCCCGCCACATGCTCCTCATCTCCTTAGGTGCTTTATTTTTCTTGATAGCTCTTTTGCCCTCTAACATACTATATATTTACTTTATTTCATTTGTTGTCTTTCTGCCCTGAGTTGAGGCCAAGGATTTTTGTCTGGGTTTTTTTTTTTTTCACCAATTGCCTCTAGCCCTAGAACACTACTTGATTCAGAGTAAATGCTGAATAAATATTTGTTGAATGAATGAACTAAAACTCAGAGAGTTAAGTAACTTGCCCAAGTATAAGAAAAGGGCACTTCATGTTAAAATAATAAAACCAAGAAGCTCCAAGGTTGGTGCTGGACTAATAATCTTTGATGAGAAGACTTGCTGGACCAAGTGGCCCATGCTCCCAAGAGTGATTGCTGCCACTGGGCTCAGGGGCACTTTTCCACTGCCTATATTATGGTCTGACTGTGTCTGTAGCATCCTTCCTTGCATAACTTCCATGGCACAGTTAAGGCAGTGAGAGTGGAATAAGTCACTCCTAAATGCTGAAGGGCAACGCCACCAACATAACCACAGAGTGACTTGGAAATAGATAATTCGAGTGAAGGATTTCTGCTTGTTCTTCAGGGTAGATGGCCCCTTTCTGTGCATGTCCAAGCTTGGAAGTCGCCGACTGTTGCTCCCGCCTCCTGCTTTCAGAGAGGAGCTTTGTGGCCATTTCTTCCCATCGTGGTTTGCACATGCCAAGTCAGGGACTGAATCCCACCTGACATCAGGGCCAGGGCTTAATCCAGGCATCCTCAAACTACGGCCCGTGGGCCACATGCGACCTGCCTAGGACATTTATCCAAGCCGGCAGGTGTTTTTGCCACCGCTGCCTGTCCTGCTTAGCAGCCGACTCGTCCCAGGCCCACAGTGCACACTCTCCAACAGTCTGAGGGACAGTGAACTGGCCCCCTGTTTACAAAGTTTGAGGATCCCTGGATTCTAATAGAGAGAGTTGGGAGCCTATTAAAGAGCTCAGGCAAGTGTTAGAGAGAATGCTTTTCCGTCACCTCCCTCTTTGTTCATCAGAAGCTTCCCTTGAATAATTCTCTCCAACCTCTTGCCTCACCCTTTAATTAAACTTTTAGGGGCCAGAAATGACATCTGTTGGATGGGCTTGGGAGAAAGAACTGGTCCCTTTTGGGTCCTTACTTTTTGGCAGCTGCCTATCTACAGTTGGCATCAGTCTGTACACACATCTTTGTGATCTGCTTTCTGTCACATAGCAAGCTTAGCCCCTACAGGGGGAGACCTGCAGCTTTGGAGCCTATGTTCTATTCCAAGGTGTTAGGGATTCAAACTATTCTCTTCAATATACTTTTATCAGTAATAGAGATAATATTTTTATTCTGTTTGACTCTTGTGCCTATTTTTTTTTTTTTTTGAGACAGAGTTTCACTCTGTTGCCCAGGCTAGAGTGCTGTGATGTTAGCCTAGCTCACAGCAACCTCAAACTCCCGGGCTCAAGCAATCCTCCTGCCTCAGCCTCCTGAGTAGCTGGGACTACAGGCATGAGCCACCATGCCTGGCTAATTTTTTTTCTATATAGTTTTAGTCGGCCTATTACTTTCTTTCTATTTATAGTAGAGATGCGGTCTCGCTCTTGCTCAGGCTGGTTTCGAACTCCTGACCTCGAGCAATCTGCCCGTCTCAGCCTCCCAGAGTGCTAGGATTACTGGCGTGAGCCACCACACCCAGCCTCTTGTGCCTATTTTTCAGTTGGTTTCTAATGGTGGTGAGCAAAATGGGTTGTTATTCAATAGACTCCCTCAGATTCCAACCAAGTACATAAATAATTATAATATGAACTACAATTATTACGTAGGTGGTACATTAATCTGCATTGCATAGGCAATGCTGCAATAACAAACAAAACACAAAGCTCTCAATGACGTAACACAATAAAAATTTATTTCTCCTTCCTGCCCCCGTGTAGTGTGAGCTGGTTGGCTCTCCTCTCCCTTATAGCTGTGCCGTGCAGGACGTGTGGCTTCCAGGATACGTGTGCAATAGGGACAGTGAAAGATGGCAGAGGCCTATAGCTCTTCAGTGCGTTGCCCTGGAAGTGCTGCCCGATACTCCTGCTGAAGTTAGACAGGAAATAGTCACTGGCCCCAGACAACTGCAAAGGAGGCTGGGAAATGGAGGGGAACCATGGACACCTGGGGAGCACAAACTCCCTCTACTACAGGTGGATTAAAGAACAATCAGGGAAGGTTCAAAGGAGCAAATCAGGGCACAAAGGGGGTTGATGGCACCAAAAGTAGATTTTGCTTATTTCGTAGTTTTGCCAAAGCCAGACATTCTGTCTGAAATTTATCTGTAAAATCTCTTCATAATCCAGTGCCACCAAGCCATCTACAAATGACATTAATATGCTGGCTGAGGGTTATTTCTATTAACAAGTGTGTATTTTATCTAGGGTCTTCTGGAGACAATATACTCATTTTTTTTGTTGCATACTTACTGCCTTTATTTTATGATGTAGTATATTAATGCTTCTGGAAGTGAGAATTTTAGGTCCATAGTATTTTTGGACACTTTGAGCCTTTTAGCACTCTTCAGATCACATAAACTATAGCATTTTTTTCCCCACACATGGGATTTATTTGAGTAGGAATCATCTGATGTAATGATATTTTTAAAATATTCTCTTTGAATTAATCAGCTGATATGTTGTTAGTTCTTTTTCTAGGAAGAAAATGCAAGAACTTTCTAGGCCTAAAAAGCAATGGGGAACTCCAGATAGGTAAGGCAATATTATATGGTCTTGTTTGTGATCATTGTGTCCGTAACATCAAGTAGGTAAGTGTTATTCTTTCCTGCCCACTAAGCCCACATTCCAGGTTTATCTGTCCACCTCCACTCCACCAATATTGTCACCTTATTAGAGGGGACACTTGGAAGGCAAGCCTTGGTCAGTGGTTGCCGCCGCTGCCTGTCCTGCTTAGCAGCTGACTTGCCCCGGGCCCACAGTGCGCACTCTCCAACGGTCTGAGGGACAGTGAACTGGTCCCCTGTTTAAAAAGTTTGAGGACCCCTGATCTAGGGTGCAGCCTAAGCTTTGGGAGTTAAAAGCTCCCAAGATGGTTCTAATAGGCAGACAGGTTTGAGAACCTCCACCCCAGGGTGTGACTCTACACTCCTTTGAAACTTTTGTGTGCATTCATTGCAAATGCACATGAAACATTTATCAAGATAAACCATATTCTGGGACATAAATAAGTCTCAATAATTTTTTAAAACATTAAAAATCATTTGTTCGTATCTTATTTATTTATTTATTTATTTATTTAGAAACAGAGTCTCGCTCTGTCGCCCTGGGTAGAGTGCAGTGGTGTCATCATAGCTCACAGCAATCTCAAACTCCTGGGCTCAAGCCATCCTCCTGCCTCAGCCTCCTGAGTAGCTGGGACTACAGGCATGCACCACCATGCCCTGATAAGTTTTCCTATTTTTGGTACAGCCAGGAGTCTCCCTCTTGCTTAGGCTTGTCTCAAACTCCTGAGCTCAAGCGATCCTCCCAGAGTGCTAGGGTTACAGGCCATTGAGCCATTGTGCCCAGCCTGGATACTAGATCCATTTCCAGGGTTTTATTATTCTGAAATTCTTATATTCTCTCCTATTATATCAAATACTTATTTAGCATTCATCTCTTTATCCTGTGTTATGTCCTTTTTGGAGATAGAAATCAGTCATCAATCTTTCTTTGCCAGCCTGGCCAATCACAAATTCTTTGAATGTTTCCTCATGGAGTCCATTTTCGTTTTCATTATTTTCTTCCTTGGCTTTTGAGACCCTTTCTTTCCTGGTTCTCTCTACCAACTCTTTCTCTATTTTTTTATTTTAGCGTTCTATGGGGGTACAAGTGTTAAGGTTACATATATTGCCCATGCTCCCCTCCCCACTCAGGTAAGAGCTTCAAGCATGTCCATCCCCCAAATATTGTACATCTTACTCATTGTGGTTGTATATACCCATCCCCTCCTCTTCTCTCCCACCTGCCTGACACCCGATAAACGTTACTCCTATATGTCCACTTAGGTGTTGATCTGTTAATACCAATTTGCTGGTGAGTACATGTGCTTGTTTTTCCATTCTTGAGATACTTCACTTAGTAGAATGCGTTCCAGCTCTATCCAGGAATATACAAGAGGTGCTAGATCACCATTGTTTCTTAAAGCTGAGTAGTACTCCATGGTAAACATATACCACATTTTATTAATCCACTCACGAATTGATGGGCACTTGGGTTGTTTCCACAGCTTTGCAATTGTGAATTGTGCTGCTATAAACATTCGAGTGCAGGTGTCTTTTTCATAAAGTTGCTTTTGATCTTTTGGGTAGATGCCCAGTAGTGGAATTGCTGGATCAAATGGTAGATCTACTTGTATCGCTTTGAGGTATCTCCATATTGCTTTCCACAGAGGTTGAACTAGTTTGCAGTCCCACCAGCAGTGTAGGAGTGTTCCTCTCTCTCCACATCCACGCCAGCATTTGTTGTTTGGGGACTTTTTGATAAAGGCCATTCTCACTGGAGTTAAGTGATATCTCATTGTGGTTTTGATTTACATTTCCCTGATGATTAGTCTTTCTCTATTTTTTTAGGTAGCATTTCTTTCACAACTTAAACAATGGCATGTTCACTGGAGTTCCAATCTCCTTGATATATTTTCTAATGTAAATATTGATGATTCCTAAATGAGTACCTCCGATTATTCTCATGTATTGTCCTGAGTGCTAAATCTGTATTTCCAGATACTTCCAGAATGTCTCAGAAGCATAGGACATGGCCTACTATATCTTCCTCCTAAACATGTCCCACTTCTTGTATTTTCTTTTACAGTCGTAATGGCTTTTCCACCTTATTTCTAAAGACAGAAACCTAGAAATCCTATGTGACTCCTCCTTCAGACTCATATCATTCATTTATCATTAATTAGGTCCTGTTCATCTTTATCTTGACTCTAATCCTTCTCTCAACCTTTAAGGCCACCATATTAGAATAAGCCTTCAATATTCTATTGTATTATATAATAATCAACCCAAACCAATCTTCTTGCTTATGGTGTCCATACCATCAAAGGGACCATGCCTTTCTAAAAGAGTCAGTATGATATAATGGAAAGAAATGGGCTTTGTGGGCAATGGACATAGATTCAAATTCAAGTTTTGGTACCTGCAAACTGGGTGAACTTGGGCAAGTTACTTAACTTTTCTAAGCTCTGCTCCCTAATCAAATCATTACTTCAATTTTTCTACTGGTGTCAAATAGAGTGGGAGGAGTATTCTAAGATTTTGACAGTTCTAGCGATATTCAATAATATATCTCTTATCAATGTGTACCTCTCATCAATATATATGTAATGTGTGTTCCTACCCATGAAAAAGAGAATCTAATACATAACATATTTTTTTTTGATCACTAGGAAGTTTTATTTTTATTTATTTTTTTTTCATAACATATTTTTAATATTTAAAAAGAAGCCTTTTAAAATTCTTGGTTATATTTCATGGATCCATCAAACAGATAAGTATCCTATACTCTGGGGGCAAGTCCTAGATATGGACCATAAGAGATTAAATTTTTATTACCTTGATATTGTTAACATGGAACTGCTAAATATAGGTGATTTAAACAATCCTGGTGCAGTAATGAATTTTTTGTATAATATGCTACTTTAATATGTTAGTTGTTCTCCACCCTTCCTGATGAACTTTGCAGCTGTATTTTTCTTGACTGCAGATTCTCTGCTCTTTCTCACCCCATTGATTCCTTTCTTCTAATTTATTTTGAGCCAAATCTCCTGCCTTTTACATCATCCCCAATGTTTTTAGTTCATACTATGTGTTGTCTAGTTTTTAATGCCCAAAATTTTTAAGCAGCTAATAATCTCATGAGGGTTCAGTTCCCAGAAGGCATCACCAGCAGGATTTTATTTTATGTGCTTGATTTGATTGTGGTGTCTAAGGTAACTTTTGCTTTGAATTTGAAACAGTGAATGCAAAAACCCATATACATATATATATATCTCCATCACACCTGCTTCCTAATCCCTGACCCTCCTAGCCTATCTTCACCTGAACTTTTATATTTATCCCTCTCCAACAACATTTTTTCCACTCCTTTTGTTATTACCACCGATAATCACCTGGCTGAATCCCATTGTCCTTTAGTTTTTCAGTTTTCATCCTTTTTGATGTCTAAGTTATACTTGATGCTTTTTGATATATTTGATGCATCTTCCTCTCTTTGACTTCCGTTACATGGTGCTCTCGCCTCTACCCACCTCTCTCTTCTTTGGGAACGTAGTTGCTGTCTTCCCCACCTCAAATCCCCTTCTCTGGCCCTCCTCACTTCTGTTCTCCCTGAAGTTTTCCCTTCCTCTCTGATACCATCTGCTCCATGTCACTATCAGGTGAATCTCCAGTTTTCACCATTTCTTCATTCATCAAACCATCACTGAGTACCTCATGTGTACGGTACTGAACTATGCAAGGGGAAAGCTCCGAAAGACTAAGGCAAGATCTGAAAGAATATACAGGCTGGAGAGACAGGCACTCTTGGTCAAAATTGTAGAGATCTTGTAAGCCACAGTAAGGAGTTAGGAATTTATTCTAAAGTCACTGGAAACCTTTGAAGTGTCTTAAGCAAAGGGGTAACTTGATCAGATTTGCATTTAGAACGATCATTGGCAGTGGTGTGGCCAATATTTAGGAAATGCAATCAGTGGAACGTAGTGGGTGGGGATATTAATTCAATAATATTGCTAATAATGACCCCGGCTGACGTTTATGGAGCAGAGAAAGAAAGGTGATATCCAAAAACACGAGAAAAGTTGAAAAAAAGAAAACCTGGGGCCTTTTAAAGGGATAAGCCCAGCTAGTTGGCAAAATGGATTATGTACAAAGTTGATTACTGAGATACCTGTTTCTTCCTCCTTAGTTTCAAGGCCTTCTTCTGCCCTCCTCACCCATTCCAGCGATGTTACTTAATTACCTCTCAGTAGGTCTTGCCACTTCCACCAAAACATTCCTGGTTCAAGAGCTGATCGTTCCCATTTCCCACTGTGACCCCAACATGGAACGTGCCTCATTTCTGGCCATCTGTGCCTTTTACTTTCTTCCATGAAGCCTTTCCAGGTTAATTGTGCACTGATTTCTCCTTTTCTGTTCATCTCCTGCACAGCGACCATACCTGTTTCATAGGGCTGTTGAGACTAGATGATCTGATGTCTGTAAAGTACTTAGCACAGTGTCTGGCACATGGTGAGTATTTCACAAAGGGAGCTATTTAATAGTATTCTGTCACTATTTTATTTTCTGACCACTTGGTACAGGGATTCACCCAACATGGGAGCATAGTGTAGTTGGCATGCCCATTTTACGAAAACCTGAGTATAAATGACAGTGTTTACTTGATGGCAGAAACAGAACTAATCTCTAATAGGTTCATTTTTGGTCACCATGTTTTAAGACAGTAGATAAAACAATCTTCTTATATTCTTATTTTTAACTTCCATAAATATTATAGTTTATCCATTTCTGATACCTGGAAATTAAAAAGTTCTGTCTGTGTTAGAAATAGTTCTCGAAATGAAGGAAAATTAATATAGAAGCTATTAAGAGCTTTCTTAGATCTCTTAGATTTGTGTTAGCAGTGACTTTCTTGTCATTTTATTTTTATGCTTCTTAACAGAAAACTGTTGTGGGGAAATCAGGATTCGATTCGTCCTGTTACCCAGGGTGCTTTGCAGGCTCAGCTGACCCAAAGGCTTGAAGACCTTGCACAGCACAAGAAAGTCTCCTGCCTCTACGTACCTAACAGGTTAGCGTGCATGTGTTACCAGGTTGCTTGATCAGGAGTCTTTAGGGAAAATGAACGTAGGACCCAGTCCTTTTATCTAAATACCACAAATTGGCCAAACTGCAGTCAAATTGACTGAGGATTAGGGATTCTATACCTGTTTCTAATCTGATGCCTCAGGCAGACTTTTCCAGAGGAAAATCTAATATTTAGCTATTGTACATTCATAACATCAATGAATACTTTGGCTTATGAGGATTTTTGTTTTTTAATAAAATGAGGATGTTATACAAGGATTCTTCTATAGTTAGGAAAATATCTGTTTAAGATATCTTTGAAGAATCCTGCAGAAGCCATTAATTTTTCAAGTTAGGATCCCCAATTTTGGGATTAAAGACACTTTAGAAGTTGAAGGGATATCGGAAATCACCTGTTCAGACTCCCTCAGAGGACGGGCCACTCCCTCCTGTAAGTTCTCACTTTGGCTTCAGTAACACGCTCTGTCCTGCCTTCCCACCTGTCTTCCTCACCTGCCCTGTCAATCTCCTTTGTGGGTTCTTCTTTCTCTCTCAGTGGCCCGTCCTTGGCTTCTCTCCCTTCCTGCTGGGAACTCTCCCCATGGGGGTGCGTTGTCCTCTCACATGGATTTTGCTTTCCTCCTTGTGGTGATGACCACCATGTCTTTACCCCCAGCCTACATCTCTCTCCTTTCTCAGAAATACTGGATTCCCCTGTGGGATGGTGCCGCAGGAACCTCCAACTCAACATGTTTGAAACAGAACTAATTTTATTTATTTATTTACTTATTTATTTTCTGAGACAGAGTCTCACTTTGTTGCCCAGGCTAGAGTGAGTACTGTGGCATCAGCCTAGCTCACAGCAACCTCAAACTCCTAGGCTCAAGCAATCCTCCTGCCTCAGCTTCCCGAGTAGCTGGGACTACAGGCATGCGTCACCATGCCCAGCTAATTTTTTCTCTATATATTAGTTGGCCAATTAATTTGTTTTTATTTATAGTAGAGACGGGGTCTCGCTCTTGCTCAGGCTGGTTTTGAACTCCTGACCTTGAGCAATCCGCCCACCTCGGCCTCCCAGAGAGCTAGGATTATAGGCGTGAGCCACCGCGCCCGGCCTATTTATTTATTTTTTAACCATTATTATTTTTTTGAGACAAGGTCTTGCTCTGTCACACTGGCTAGAGTGCAGTGGCATCATCATAGCTCACTGCAACCTCAGACTCCTGGGCTCAAGCAGTCTTCCTGCCTCAACCTCCCAAGTAGCTGGGTCTAGAGCTGTGCACCACCAGGCCTGGCTAATTTTTCTGGTTTTTGTAGAGACAGGATCTTGCTCTTGCTTAGACTGGTCTTGAACTCCTGACCTCAAGCAATCCTCTTGCTTCAGCCTAGAATTACTTTTAAATCTAATATTGGTTGAATTGGATTATTTATTTCAGAATGATATTTACAGGCTGAGGTGTTCATATATTTATTTGCTTTTAAAAGTTTATTCCAGAATATAAATTCAACAATTTCCTTAATGAAGATTACTTTATTTGTGTGAACAAGAGAATCCCAGTGGTACATTATTAATTTCATTTTCTTTGTAGAAGATACATGAAGGGTCCTTGTATGGTTGGTGACTTATACCATTATGTTTGGTGACATGTTACCATTAAATTTGATTCAGCAAATATATTGTGATAGATGCTGCAGGGTGTCTTAGTCCATTTGGTGTTGTTATAACTGAATGCCTGAAGCTGGGTAATTTGTAGAGAAAACAGGGTTATTTAGCTCACAGTTCCGCAGGCTGGGAAGTACAAAAAGCGTGGTGCACTTCTGCTCGGTTTCTGGTGAGAGCTTTTCATGTTGTTTTCATGTTGTCTAACATAGAGGAGAAAGTCAAAGGAAGCAGACACGTGGGAAGAGGCAAAACGTAAGGGGCATCCTGGCTTTATAACAACCCACTCTCTCAGGAATATTCCAGTGAGAACTAATCTAGTCTCAGGAGAGTGAGAACTCACTTAGGAGGAAGAGTGAGAACTCACTTAGGAGGGATCACCTCAAGAACCAGACACCTCCCACTGCACCCTACCTCCTGACACCACCACACTGGGGATCAAATTTCAATGTAACTTTTGGTGGAGACAAACAAACCATTTCCAAACCATATCACAGGGGCAAAGCCAAGTAAGGCATAATTATCACTTTTATGGGGCTTATCATCTATTATGGGGACGTACATGTAAAGTAATAAATAAGAAGGCCAAAAAAGAAATATTTTTTTTGGAGTTCAAAAAAGAAGAGATTATATTTACTTGGGAGGGATCGAAGGGGAGAAAAATAAAAGCTGAATCTTACATATCCCTAGTCCCTCTTCCTAAAATTTCTTCCAGGAAAAAAATTATGCATATATTTGAATATATCTATATTTTAAGCAAATGGAATCTTTAGTATTTGTGTGTTTGTGTATGTGTTTTCCTTCTGGTTAAATCCTCTTGTAAGGTACATTCCCCAAACTTGAGCCATTAATGCACTACCTTTGCAAGTTGCCATATTTGTGTACCATTAAATTATTTATTCAGTATTTGTATTTAAACTGACATGTGCCTAATATAACTCTTAAAATACCATCCCTTTCCTCTAAATTCACTCAAGTGCTATCTAAAACTACCTTGAATACTATTCATGGTATGTGCACATCACATTTGCTTCATATTATTTTAGGCTTTTCCTTTATATCTTTATTTATTTATTTATTTATTTTTTTGAGACAGAGTCTCACTCTGTTGCCCAGGCTAGAGTGAGTGCCGTGTCATCAGCCTAGCTCACAGCAACCTCAAACTCCTGGGCTCAAGCGATCCTCCTGCCTCAGCCTCCCGAGTAGCTGGGACTACAGGCATGTGCCACCATGCCCGGCTAATTTTTTTCTATATGTATTAGTTGGCCAGTTAATTTCTTTCTATTTTATAGTAGAGACGGGGTCTCACTCTTGCTCAGGCTGGTTTTGAATTCCTGACCTCGAGCAATCCACCCGCCTCGGCCTCCCAGAGTGCTAGGATTACAGGCGTGAGCCACCACGCCCAGCCTTATATCTTTATTTATTATGCTTAATTCTATACTGTATATATGGGATATATTTTTAAAGGCCACAGAAATCTCCCATAGACCTACAATTCAGAGAAACCACTCATATTTGTCATTTTCTTCTAGTCTTTTTTGTGTATGTGCATATTTTAATATATAACCTACTTAAGATTTGAAATAATAAATATATAGTTTATACAGTGCTTTTTTATGCTTAAAAATTCTTTCCGGCCAGGTGCAGTGGCTCACACCTGTAATCCTAGCACTCTGGGAGGCCGAGGCAGGCGGATTGCTGGAGGTCAGGAGGTCAAAACCAGCCTGAGTGAGACCCCGTCTCTACCTAAAATAGAAAGAAATTAATTGATCAACTAAAAATATATATACAAAAAATTAGCCAGGCATGGTGGCGCATGCCTGTAGTCCCAGCTACGTGGGAGGCTGAGGCAGCAGGATTGCTTGAGCCCAGGAGTTTGAGGTTGCTGTGAGCTAGGCTGATGCTACGGCACTCACTGTAGCATGGGCAACAAAGGGACTCTGACTCAAAAAAAAAAAAATCTTTCCACTTTTTTTTTAGGAAGAGTAGACAATATATTGAGCAGATGATTCTTCTAGTGTTAGAGATTTAGTATATTTCCAACTTTTTGAACCAAATATAACACTGTTATGAATGAACTTATTTGTGCATGAAATTTAATGAATTTTGAATTATACCCCTGAGTTTGATTACATGAATCAACTACTACATCTAAAGGTAAGAATGTTGTTAAGGTTTTTGATACATATTTCGAATTTGCTTTTGGTGCGTGTTAGTTGAGTGACTGAGCTTTTTAGCTGGACTGGCCCTCTGAGAAAAGACTGTAGGGGAGGGGAGGGATGGGTACAGGCAGTGAGGAAGGTTAAAGAAACAAGAAAAAGGTGAAGATACTATTATTTACTTGAAATTTGGTTTCCAAGATAAGGTGGCTATTTCTCTATCTCTTTCAACATACGACTTTGTTCAAAAGTCCGCAAATTTTTTCTAGAAAAGGCCAGATAGTAAAGTTAGCCCTATAGTCTACCCAACTTTACCATTATAGATTGAAAATAGCCATAGACATTATGTAAACTGAGCATGTGTGTGCTCCAACAAAAGTTTAGAATTTTTGCATCTGTGTTCATGAGGGACATTGGTCTATAGTTTTTTTTTTTTGCAATATCTTTGTTTTTGGTGTTATGGTAATCCATCCTGAATCAGTTGGAAAGTGTATAGAATTGGTAGTTGTGTTTTCTTTAAATTGGTGTAATTCTCGAGTGAAGTTATTTGGGCCTGGAGTTTTTTGGTGGGAAGGTTTTTAACTATCAATTCAATTTGTTTAAGAGATACAGAGCTATTCAGATGACCTATTTCTTTCAAAATGAGCATTGGTAAAGTGTCTTTCAAATAATTTGTTCATTTCATCTAAGTTTTAAAATTTATTTCCATAAAATTGTTCATGTGTTCTTTTTTTAATTTTTAATTTTTAAAAAAATATTTACTTTTATTTTTTTTATCCTAGAGTCCAAATCATGTGTTCTTTTATTTTCATTTTAATATCTGTCCAATCTCTAGTGATGATCTCCCCTCTCATTCTCTCTTTTTTGCTGATCATTCTGGCTAGAGGTTTATCAATGTTCTGTTTTATCGATTTCCTCTCTTATTTTACTATTTCCTATTTCATTGATTTCTCCTCTGATCTTTATTATTTCCTTTCTTCTTCTTCCTTTAGGTTTTATTTGCTCTTTTTCTGGTTTCTTTAGGTAGAAACTAAGATCATTGACTAGAGACCTTTCTTCTTGTCTAATATAGTCATTAGTCTTTTGCATTTTCTTCTAAGTATTTCATTGGCTGCATTTCACAAATGTTGACATGTTGTGTTTTCATTTTTATTCAGTTAAAAATACTTTCTAATATCCCCTCTGATATCATGTTTGAGCCATGAATATTAGATGTGTATTATTTAGTTTCCAAAATACATGGGTGATTTTTTCCAGATATCTTATCGATATCTAATTTAATCCCGTTATGGTTAGAGAACATACTTTGCATGATTTCAATATTTTCAAAATTATTGAGACTTATTTATGTCCCAGAATATGGTTTATCTTGATAAATGTTTCATGTGCATTTGCAAAGAATGTGTACTTTGCTGTTAATGGACGAAGTATTCTGTAAATGTCACTTAGGCCAAGTTGGTTGGTAGTTGTAGTCTTCTATATCCTACTGATCTTTTTCCTTACTTGTTCTATCAGTTATTTATTTTATTTTATTTTATTTCAGCATATTATGGGGGTACAGATTTTAAGGTTTCAATATATGCCCATTCTCCCCCTCCCCCCACAAGTCTGAGTTTCCAGCCTGACCATCCCCCAGACGGTGCACGTCTCACTCTTTATGTATATATATACCCGCCCCTCTCCCCCCTCCCACGTGCCCAAAATCCTATTATTGTAGTACCTATGTGTCCAGTTAATGCCAGTTAACTGCTCAGTTAATACCAGTTTGCTGGTGAGTATATGTGGTGCTTGTTTTTCCATTCTTGGGATACTTCACTTAGTAGTATGGGTTCTAGCTCTAACCAGGAAAATATAAGATGTGCTATATCACCATTGTTTCTTAGAGCTGAATAGTACTCCATGGTATACATATACCACATTTTCTTAATCCATTCTTGGATTGATGGGCACTTGGGCTGTTTCCACAGCCTTGCGATTATGAATTGTGCTGCTATAAACATTCGAGTGCAGGTGTCTTTTTTGTAGAGTGTCATTGGATCTTTTGAGTAGATGCCCAGCAATGGGATTGCTGGATCATCTATCAGTTATTGACATGGAGTATTAAAATTTTTGAGCATCATTGTGGATTTTTCTATTTCTCCTTGAAGTCCTATGAGTTTTTGCTGTATGTACTTTGAAGCTCTGTTCTTACATACATCCAAGTTTAGAATTACAGGTTGAGCACCTCTAATCCAAAAATCCGAAATTTGAAATGCTTCAAAATCTGAAACTTTTTGTGCATTGAAACTCCACACCTGACCTTGTGATGGGTCACAGTCAACATGCAGGTACACAACACAGTTTGTTTAGTGTCCCAAGGGAAAAAAGACCTTTCCATCCCCCTTCAGCTGTGATGCATCTTTTCTGAGACTTGGATGCATGGATGACTGTGGGAGGGGGAGAAGCACACGAAGGCAGCAGCGGTGCATTCTATTCTTATGTGATATCTGTAAGGAAAAGGTAAGCACACATGAAATTTAAAATAAATATACAAGTTCATTGATAAAAATCATCTGAATAGTGCTTTGTAAATTATAAAATGACATATATACTTCTCCTATTTAATCTTCATAACCACGATAAAATGTATTATTTTCTCCATTTTCTAGAACATCCACGTACTTCTAGGTATTGGCAGCATAAGACATAAGTATGGTCAGTACTGACCATAACACATTATGGTCAGTACATATTTTCTTGGTAGTTGGTGTTTGCCATTCCCACTGGAGAGAATGCTAGAATGACTTTTGTCTCTGTCATCCTCCCATCTTCCTTTTTTTGTACCTCTCACCCACTGCCTGGGCCTTTACCCTTCAACCTGCTCTCCAGGCACATCTTGCCTTTGTGCTGCTCATTAGCTGCTTAATCCCCTCTTCTTCCTGCCCACTGTGCTCCCCTTCCCTGAGTCTAATCTCTCTGAAGCGCCCCATTGTTCAAAATCACCTTTTCCATCATGTCTCCAATTCCCAAGCTGAGCTGCCATTTTCTACAAAAGTTTAATCCCAGGTAAGTGTTGGAGGTTTCTGGCCTATGTCAGCTGGACTGTGTGTGGGGGTGGGGGTGGCTGAGTCAGTTCAGCAAGGCAGTAGAGCCAGGGCCGGGCAGTCCCTGCCCTCTAAAAAGAGATGCATGGTAGTGTGGACAGGCTGTAAGCCTGGGTGGTCGTAAGCAAGGAGGACACAGGCTTAAACCCAGACTGAGGCTTGGGCCGAGGGATGCAGATCCCATCCTAAATGAACAAAAGTCCTTTGGAAAATAATAAAAGCAGAGGTGGGCCACAATCTGAGTTAACACTAGGTCTGAAGCAGTCAATGACCCTTCCTTTTCCATTGGTGATATAACATATTTTGATAAGGAAAGAGGGAGGGGCAGGGGTGATAAGAACAATATTGTTACTTATCCTAAATCAAATCTTAGTTAACAAGCCCCATTAATGATTAAATAGTCTATGCACATGATCAAGTAGAATTTATCCCTAAACTCAGAGTTCCTTAACACAAAGTATTAATATCATCCTCTAAACTAAAAATATAGTAACAAATTTAACGATTTATATGGATGCTAAAGGGAGTATTTAGGTTTAAAAGCAGCATATATTCTCTTTACATCAATATAAATTTTGGTCTACTTAGAAGATGTAATTTATTCTAGAACATTATCTGTTTTGAGTAGAATAATGGAAGCCAATGGAAAACTTGATGGCTAAAACTTAACCAACTCTAAAGCAATTAATTTCAGCTCATATGGACATTAGCTTATCTATAAAGAGATAAACTGGCTGGGTGTGGTGGCTAATGCCTATAATCCTAGCACTCTGGGAGGCCAGGCGGGAGGATAATTTGAGCTCCGAAGTTCGAAGTTCGAGACCAGCCTGAGCAATAATGAGACCCCATCTCTACTAAAAACAGAAAGAAATTATCTGGACAACGAAAAATATATAGAGAAAATATTAGCCAGGCCTGGTGGCATATGCCTGTAGTCCCAGCTACTCAGGAGGCTGAAGCAGCAGGATCGCTTAAGCCCAGGAGTTTGAGGTTGCTGTGAGCTAGGCTGATGCCACGGCACTCTAGCCTGGTCAACAGAGTGAGACTCTGTCCCAAAAAAAAAAAGGTAAACTGTCATACCTGTTCCCCTAGGCCTGGAGATCAGTGTTGGAAAATACTGTAATAACTTGAATTCATGTTGTGACATTCAATTCTTTTCTCTTCTACAACTTGCAGGGCTCAATATTACTATAGCTGTGGAAGAGAATCTGTAATTTGGACAATCCCCCCATCTGCACTGGTTAGCCGACCCTCCAAAAGGATCCAGAGGCTGGCACAGCCCAACAGATTCAAAAGACAGTATCTACCAGATAGGTAGAGTATTTTGAGAATTTCCGTAAATTCTAATTTAATTAGGTTAAATGTCATAGTGTTGTTTTTCTAATTTATTGTGTGCAATTTTCACACAATAAATTACACTTGTGTTCCATTGAGTTGAGTACACTTGTGTTCCAAAGTGTCCTGTAAAAAATCAAATATTTGTAGCAATTGTAGGTAATCAGAAGATGATCCTCAGTAATTATATTTGACTCAAATTATGGTGAAGCTAAAATTCACACTAAACCTTACTGTCCTCAGTCAATTGAAAGGAAATGTACAAATAAAACATCACAGACTTTTGCAATTTGTAGAACTTGACGTTCTCTTATGTCTCTGTGACTGTGTAGATGCTCTTCCTTTTGCTTTGAATGCTGAATTTCTCATCTTTAGATTTTTTTTCATTCTTTTTTTTTTTCTTCTTCTTTTTCTGATACATTAAGAGCTTAGAGAATTTCTCCTTGTCTTTAAAAGGCAGTTGAGTGATGACTTTCTTATGGGAACTAAGATTGTGATGTGATTGTTGGAAAAGCAGATTCAATGTTAGGTTGCATTAGTTGAATGTGTACAGTGTACAATTATGGGGAGGTGATAATATTATTATATGCTACTTTATTCAGAACACATCAGGTATATATGTCTAGTTTTTGATGTTATACCTTAAGACACTGATAATAAATTTGGTAATATTCAGAAGGAGGTAAATGAGATGTTGAGGCTTCTGAAAACTATGTTACATGAAAAATAGTTAAGAGAAATGACACGTTTAGTTTAGAAAAGAGACCAAGGAAGCAGTGACAGCTATGTTCAAAAGTTTAAAGAATTAGCATCTGAAAGAAGAAGAGGTAGAAGTAAAATTACTTTATGTTGATCCTAGAACTAGAAGTAGAATATTTACAGGGCATCAGATATCGGGTAAGTGTAGGAAAGTCTTTCTGACTAGTTATGCAGTAAATGGAAACTATTATCTGGAAAAGTGAACCATCAGGTCATGCTAAGCCCTGAAACTTTTCAAGCCCACACTGGAATGATGACTTTATATGGATTTTTAGAGAAGATTCCTACATACAGAGAGAGGTTAAACTGGACAAACTGGGTCATCTCCATCACAGAATCCTGTGAAAGGAGGCCCTATTGAAATGCGGGACATTTTGCAAAAAACAAACAACAACAACAACAAAGGAGGTCTAATTCCTCCCACTTTGAAATCTAGGTGGAGGTAGTTAGAAAAAATTTTTTTTCATTTATTTATTTATCAATTCATTCAATAAAATATGCTAATTTGTTTATACATATAAATTTGGTAATGATATATCTATAGTTATAAACAAAAGAATACTTTATTTATCTATCATCACTTATTGAGAGATCTCAGTTTGATATTTTATATAAGTGAATCCCCCTTGAGTGCTAAAATGTTTTGTATTTTTGAAAATTTATGTTTCCCTGTTTTCCTAAGTAGGCTTTTCTGCTACTGAACATACATGTAACTATTATTTGTTGGTTTAAGATCTTTATCATGAACCTCAATTATTATATAATGCTTTAATACAGAAACCCACCAAGGTGCTGTTTAAGTATAAAGTACAGTTTTTCCCTAGGCTAAACAGTCTGACTTTTAATACTTTCAGTTTACGAAATATTTGTTTCTTACAGTTTTCCTGTTGCTTCTTTTTTTGTCAAGGGAATAGTCTTAGCTAGCCTCTTATTTGGTCTCCTGTGAATTGGAAACAGATAACCAAGCTTGTTAGAATTGTGTGTGTGGGGGAAACACAAGTGCTTAGTGAAGACACACAGGGCTCTCCAATGAATGTACTGCATGAGCTTGGACTTTGTGACATATTTTAGCTGATTCACTACTGGGGCTTAATTCAATAGCAGATTTGAGCAGGCAGAAGAAAGAAGCAACAAACTTAAAGACAGGTCATTTGAGATTAGCAAGTCTGAAGAACATAAAGGAAAAGGAGTGAAGTAAAACGAACAGAGACCTGGGGGACACCATCAAAAGTATTGACACAGCCATAATGGGAATCCAGTAGAAGAGGAGAGAGATAAAGGGGCAGAATATTTGAAGAAATAATGGCAGAAGCATCCTAAATTTGATGGAAAACATTACACATCCAAGAAACTCAATGCACTCTAAGTAGGATAAACTCAGAGAGATCCACAGCTTGACCCATCATGATCAAACTGTCAACAGTCAAAGACAATGAGAGAATCTTTACAGCATCAAGAAAGAAGCAACTCATCACATATAAGGGATCTGTAATAGGGTTAACAAGTGATTTCTCATCAGAAACCATGGAGGCCAGAAGGCAGTGGGACTATTTGAAGCACTGAAAGAAAAATACTATCATCCAAGAATACTGTATCCAGCACTATCCTTCAAAAATGAAGGTGAAATTAAGACATTCTCAGATAAACAAAAACTGAGAGAATTTGTCACCAGCAGACCTACTCTATATAAAATACAAAAAAGAGTCCTTCAGGCTGAAATGAAAGGACACTAGACAATAACTCAAATCCCCATTAAGGAATCAAGGGCACCAATAGAGTTAACTATATAGGTAAAAATAAAAGACAGTGTAAATGTATTTTTTGTTTGCAAATGTTATTCTCCCTTACTCGATTTAAAAGACAACTACATAAAAGCAATGATTATAAATCTACTTTGATGGGCATACAATGTATTTAAGAAAAGCACAAAGGTTGAGAAGGGGATATAGCTATATAGGAGCAAAATTATTATATACTATACTAATTAATTTGGTATTAATCAGAACTAGATTATTATAAAATATACAGGGCAACATGTAAGATAAAATTTTAAATATAGGAAAAGAAATAATAAGAGAATTCAAATGGTATACTAGAAAATGTCTAACACAAAAGAAGAAAGGAATGGAGGAATAGAGAAACAAAAAAGATATAACACATAGAAGACAAGTGGAAAAATAGCAGGCATAAATGTTACCTTATCAGTAATTACGTCAATCTAAATGAATTGAACATTCCAATCAAAAGGCAAGGATGGACAGAATGGATGGAAAAACATGTACTCAACTGTTTGCTGTCTATAAGATACATACTTGAGATTCAAAGAAACAAATAGGTTGAACATAAAAGGATAGAAAAAGATACATCATGTAAACCAACTAATAAAAGAGCTGGAGTGCCTATACTGATACCAGGCAATATGGACTTTAAGACAGACATTATTACTAGAGACAGAGAAAGACATTTCATCTGAAAAAATGTCAATCCATTAAGAAACATATAACAATTATAAACATACTTGCACCTAACAACAGAGCCCCAAAATATATGCAGCAATAACCTGATAAAGAATTAAAGAGAGAAATAGATAATTCAACAATAATAGCTGAACACTTCAATATCTCACTTCCAACAATGGGTAGAATAATAAGCAGAAGATCAATAAGAAGAGAAGCCTTGAGCAACACTATACACCAAGTATAACTAACATGCCTCTGTAGAACACTCCACTCAATAGCAGAATACACATTCTTCTCAACTGCACGTGGAACATTCTCTAGGATCGATCAATAACAAGTCTCAATAAATTTAAAAGGATTAAATTAATACAAAATTAGTTCTCTGACCACAATGGAATGTAATTAGAAACCAACAGCAGAAGGAAATTTGGAAATTCAAAAATATATGTATTTAAATACACTCTTAAATAACCAGTGGCTCAAAGAAGAAATCACTTTGATATGAATAAAAATGAAAGCATACCAAAATTTATGAGATGCAGCTAAAGTAGTGCTTAGTGGGAAATTTATACCTATGAATGCCTATATTAAAAAAGAAAAAAGATCTCAAATTATAACTTCACCTTTCAAAGCTAACTCACTCAAAACAAGCAGAAGGGAGGAAATAACAAAGATTAGAGTAGAAATAAATGAAATAGAGACTAAAAACAGAGAAAATCAACAAACTCCAAAAGTTAGTTCTTTGAAAAGATCAACAAAATTGACAAACCTTTAACTAAACTAACCAAGACAAAAAGAGAAAAGACTCAGATTACTAAAATCAGGTAAGAAAGAGGGTACCTTTCTGAGGGGTCATTTTCAAAAGAGGAGATATTACTACTAACCTTATAAAAATGAAAAGTACTATAAAGCTTTACTCTCAACAATTGTAAGGCCAATACAGTAGATAACCTAGATGAAATGAACATATTTCTATAAAGACAAACTATCAAAATTGCCTCAAGAAGAGAGAAAATTGCAACAGATATAACACATATAACAATCTCTTTCCTATAACAAGGAAAGAGATTGAATTAATAATTTAAAAATTTCCCACAAATAATAGCTCAGGACCAGATGGCTTTATTTGTGAATTCTATGAACTATTTAGAGAATCAACATCAATCTTTCAGACCCATTAAAAAAAAAAAAAGACACTTTTCAACTCATCTATGAGGTCTGTATTCCCCTGATACCAAAACTAAAAAAGGGCATTACGAGATAAGAAAACTACGGACCAATATATCTTACGAATATTTATGCAAAAATCCACACCCAAATACTGTACTATTATTCTAAATATAAATATACATGTAACAATTCATACTAAAACACTAACAAATCAACTCCAACAAAATAAAAAATATAATTATACACCATGATCAAATTGGCTTTATCCCAGGAATACAAGAATACATTGGCTTCAAAATACTAAAATCAATGTAATGTACCAAATTAATGGAATGAAAAAAATGAAAACTACATGATCATCTCAACAGACCCCAACAAAGCATTTGACAAAATTCAACACATTTTCATGATAAAAATACTCAACAAACTAGGCATAGAAGGGAACTTCCTCAACTGGATAAAGGGAAGATATAAGAAACCCACAGTTAACATAATTAATGTTGAAAGATTGAATGCTTCCTTCCTAAGATCAGGAATAAGACAAAGTTGTCAGCTCTTACTACTTATATTCAACGTCATACTAGAGATTCTACCTAGGGCAATTAGGTAAGAAAAAGAAATAAAAGGCATCCAGATTAGAAAGGAAGAAGTAAAACTATCTCTATTTACAAGTGACATTATCTTATATGTAGAAAATCTTAAGGAATCCGTATGAAAATGATTAGAGCTCTTAAATGAGTTCAGGAAGGTGCAGAATCCAGAATCAATGGAATAGAATTGATAGTCCAGAAATAAACCCTTATAATTATGGTCAATTAGGCCGGGCGTGGTGGCTCACGCCTGTAATCCTAGCACTCTGGGAGGCCGAGGCGGGTGGATTGCTCAAGGTCAGGAGTTCGAAACCAGCCTGAGCAAGAGTGAGACCCCATCTCTACTATAAATAGAAAGAAATTAATTGGCCAACTAATATATATAGAAAAAATTAGCCGGGCATGGTGGTGCATGCCTGTAGTCCCAGCTACTCGGGAGGCTGAGGCAGCAGGATTGCTTGAGCCCAGGAGTTTGAGGTTGCTGTGAGCTAGGCTGACGCCATGGCACTCACTCTAGCCTGGGCAACAAAGTGAGACTCTGTCTCAAAAAAAAAAAAAAAAGGCAGAAGGAAGGGGGCAGCTACTTTAGGAAAAGTAGCCCAGGAAGAGCCTTTGGAGGAAATCACACTTGAACTGTGGAAAGAAAAACAAGAAGCACATATACACAAACACACATTTGCATATACTGTATCCCAGTATAAAATGAACTTCTTACTGGGGATCATAGTAAAAAAGTTTTTGAGAAACACCAATCTGGTAGAAAGAGCACTCGTGATGGTGGGAAAAGATGTTCCTAAGATAGAAATATATATAATTGATTGGAAGTTGATTGTAACAAAGAAAAATCCAGTTGTCCCTTCCTCCAACAGTTATGATAGTTCCTGTTTCCATGTGCATATAGATCCTCAAGCAATTACTCAGCAAGAGCGTCTCTTCAAATCACTGATCCTTCTCCCCGGTTATTACGACTCTCCATCGCCAAAGGCACAAATCCAGACTATCTTCCTCCAAAAGACGTAAGTGAGCCTGTGTGAAAAAAGAAGTTCTTGATGCACTTGGTGACATGCTACCCTCTTCTTTCTTGGTGTGTATTTCCCTTTTCTTGTTTGTTTTTCTGTCTCATCAAATGAACTTTTCTGACAACCTCCTCTTTGCCTAGTACATCAGGATTGAATCAGAGAAGAAGAACCGCTTTGAGTGATACAGAGTAAGGGCTTTACTACAGGGATTAGCCCTAAAGCAATTAGGGGAGCTGGACTTATGGAAGGCTGCTAGGGCATCTTGGACTTGAGTCTGGCTATAGATGTAGAAGCAGTAAGAAGCAGGAAGACCAGGCCAGCAGTGTGCTGGAAGGCGTCTCTATCAGGAGAAGCCGCTAGAAGTTCTTTAGGCAAGGGGAGGCTACCTTCTCTGACAGAGGAAGGGCTGATTCTAATGGTAAGGAAGGCTCAGCAGTTTTTAGGGATTTAAAGTCCCCAGATTCATTGGAGTCTGCCCATATATACGTCTTCCAATGTTCAAGGCCCCCACTCTTTTCCGATCATTGCCCAGGCTTTAATGTAAGAGACCGTACAAGTTTGCGCAATTTGCACTGTAATTCAGCCACTCACAGAATTAGATTTTGAGTTTGGTCTTTAGGATTTTCAGCCCAGTGATAATAGAAGGTAAGGATTTCTCTGGGAGGCCGAGGCGGGAGGATCGCTCAAGGTCAGGAGTTTAAAACCAGCCTGAGCAAGAGCAAGACCCCGTCTCTACTATAAAATAGAAAGAAATTAATTGGCCAACTAATATATATAGAAAAAATTAGCCGGGCATGGTGGCTTGTGCCTGTAGTCCCAGCTACTCGGGAGGCTGAGGCAGGAGGATGACTTGAGCCCAGGAGTTTGAGGTTGCTGTGAGCTAGGGTGACACCACGGTACTCTAGCCCAGGCAACAAAGTGAGACTCTGTCTCAAAAAATAAAATAAAATAAAATAGAAGGTAAGGATTTCTTTTAAGGAAGTCACAGAAGCTTTCTGTCCCCTTATCTGGACCTTACAGTGGGATTTTTAAAGGCCTGAGCAGATCATTTCTTTTAAGTTCTCCAGTGCACTTGGAAACAACCAGTCAACCCTACTGCACTTCTTGATTTCACTCAGATGTTTTCAGGCAGCAGCTATTGGTCACACAAAGCCTTGTTTTCAGTTTTGCCACTGCATGCCATGGACTAGTGGTGGCTTTTTTTTTTTAACCACTAGCAATAGGGTCCTTAATGCCTTTAAATCTAATTAGCTCAGGAAACAAATTCCAGGTAATCTAGAACCAGTACAGAGAACCTGTCCTTAAAATTCGTTTCTGGGTGTCTGTTGCTTCATACCAAACCACCCCAAAACCTAGTGGCATAAAACAACCACCATTTTATTCTTTCTGCTCGAGGATTTTGAGTCAGAAATTCTGGCAGATCGAGCGAGTATGGCTTATCTCTGCTCCCTGGTGTCTGGGGCCTGGGCAGGGAGTCCGCACGCAAGGGCTTGGGTGTCTGCATGGCAGTGAGCTGGAATCATCCAGAGGCTCCTTCACATCTGTCTTAGCTTGGGCTGCTACGACCTAGCACCATAGACAGGGTGGCTTAAACAGAAGACATTTATTTCTCATAGTTCTGGAGTCTGGGAAGTTCAAGATTAAGATGCCGGCAGTTTCTACACTCGGTGAGGTCCCACTTGCTGGCTTACAGATGGCCACCATCTTGCTGTACGCTCACACGACCTCTTCTTTGCTGAGAGAGAGAGAGAGAGAGAGAGAGAGAGAGCATGGTGTGCACGCTCTTGTCTCTCTTCCTTTTCTTAAAAGGACACTAATCCCATTATGGGGCTCCACCCTCATGACCTCATCTAAAGCTAATTACCTCCCAAAGGCCCCATTTCCTAATACCATCACATTGAGAGACAGGGCTTCAACATATGAATGTTGAAGGGACACGAACATTCAGTCCATAGTAACATCTATGTGTGCTACCAAGGCTGGGATGACATAAAGGCTAGACTCAGTTGGGAATATCTATAGGAGCACCTTCATATGGCCTAGACCTCTCTAAGCAGGGCAGCTGTGT
The DNA here is from genome assembly GCA_008750895.1 of Mirza zaza. Classification (NCBI taxonomy): domain Eukaryota; kingdom Metazoa; phylum Chordata; class Mammalia; order Primates; family Cheirogaleidae; genus Mirza; species Mirza zaza. The sequence continues at coordinate 40,249 of VSMD01123940.1, forward strand.
TCTGAGAAGGAGTATCCCAAGATGTAGTGTCTCAAAGGTGAGCCTTCCCAAAGAACAGGTAGAAGCTGCATGGTTTTTTATGGCTTGGCCTTAGAAGTCACGTGATGTCAATGGAGTCATCCGCGTTGATTGATTCAGTTATAAGTCTGGCCAGATTCAAGGGGGTGGGGATATGAACCCCACCTCTCAATGAGAGAAGCATCAAAGAATTTATAGGCACTTAAGAAAAACGACCACACCCGATGATGTGAGTCTTTTTCGTATCCCTGGACATGGTTTTATATGCAGGAAAGACTGTTCAGAGGTATGCTCTTGATTTAAATAATTAATAGTCCCATTTTAAAGACTGAATTTAAAAATCAGTGTTTCATAGGCTTTTCAGTTTGGCTTGTGAGTTTTATCAGTTTGTTTATAATTCCAGCAGTTTTTAAAAAATTCATTTTAGAAGTCCTGAATAATGTTTGGTTTGGTTTCCAAACTTAGATAATTAAGCACCTTCAAAAAATTTAAGCTGCAGTTGATCCTTGAACAACATGGATTTGAACTGCACAGGTCCACTTATCCATGGATTTTCTTCTGCCTCTGCCCTCCACCCCCCATGACAGCAAGACTAACTGCCCCCCTTCTTCTTCCTCCTCCTCCTCAGCCTACTCAACATGAAGACAGCAAGGATGAAGACCTTTATGTCGATCCACTTCAACTTAATGAATAGTAAATCTATTTTCTCTTCCTTATGATCTTCTTGATAACATTTTCTTTCCTCCAGCTTACTAGAATACATTATATAATACATATGACACACAAATTATGAGTTCATTGACTGTTTATGTTATCAGTAAGGCTTCTAGGCAGCTGTAGACTATTTTTAGGGGAGTCAAAAGTTATACATGAGGCTAAGTGTGGTGGCTAATGCCTATAATCCTAAGCACTTCCGGATGCCAAGGCAGGAGGATCGCTTGAACCCAGGATTTTGGGGTTGCTGTGAGTTAGGCTGATGCCACAGCACTCTACTCAGGGCAACAGAGTGAGACTCTGTCCCCCCAACCCCCCAAAATTAGCCATTTTGGTGAGATAGTAGTATCTCATTGTGGTTTTAACTCGCATCCAGGATGCCTACGGATATTGAATATTTATCATGTGCTTGTTGGCATTTGTAACTTCTGCCATTTAGTTAAGTGGTAGTTTTTAAAAGGTTTTGTTTAGGATTTTCTAAATCTGTTTGAGTAAAAAAATTTTCTGACTTATTAAAGCTCATGCCCACTGTAAAAATTGGGTTATTTTCCTTTTATTAATGACTTGTAAATATTATTTATTAAATATTATAATATTATTTATTATTATTCTGGATGCATGTCCTTTTTCAGAGTTTTGTATTTGCAAATATTTTCTCCCTGTCTATGGCTAACCTATTAATTTTGTTAATGGTATCCTTTAACCACTTGGGTATGGTGCTCACCAGCCTTGAAACCTTGCCCACAGCCAGCACTCATAGTCTGCACGGTAGTTTGTGTTGTGCATTGACGATGAGTCCGTTTTGCTCTTGTGTGATGAGGAAAGCTTGAAAGCACTGAAAGCTTGTTTGACTTTACAGGCAGCTTTACTTGTAATGTAAATCAGAATAGGTAACATATACATATATGTTTTCAGGACGTTATTTTTAAATGTTCACAATTTTATTTTGATAAATGAAAAATTAGAAAAGTCATTTTCACGGCTGTCGGCTAAAGTCACTGTGCGCGTTCATCTGTGGCTGTCAACTATAGTCGACGCTCATACCGAAGTGGTTAATAAGAAAAAATGTTTTAAATTTGAGGAAGTTCAATTTGTCTTTTTTTTTTCTTTTATGGTTAATGTTTTTGGTGTCCTGACTAGAAATCTTTGTTTACTCCCAGGTTGTAAAGCTATTCTATATTTTCCTCTAGGAGCTGTATAATTTTTACTTTTTTGCTTATGTATATGATCCACTTTGAATTGATTTTTATAGTATATGTGAGGTAGAGTTGGAAGTTTCGTGGGGGTTTTTCCCCACATGGATATCCAGTTTTCCCAACATCATTTTTTTTTTTTTTTTTTTAGACAGAGTCTCACTCTGTTGCCCGGGCTAGAGTGCCGTGGCATCAGTCTAGCTCACAGCAACCTCCAACTCCTGGGCTCAAGCAATCCTCCTGCCTCAGCCTCCCAAGTAGCTGGGACTACAGGCATGTGCCACCATGCCTGGCTAATTTTTTCTATATATTTTTAGTTGTCCAATTAATTTCTTTCTATTTTTAGTAGAGATGGGGTCTCACTCTTGCTCAGGCTGGTCTTGAACTCCTGAGTTCAAGCGATGCTCCTGCCTCGGCCTCCCAGAGTGCTAGGATTACAGGTGTGAGCCACTGCTCCTGGCCTCCCAACACCATTTAATGAAAGACTTTTTTTTCCCTCTTGAATTACCTTGGGGCCATTTCTGCACTTCCAATTCTGTTCTAATCATTTACTTGTCTATTTTGACATCAATATCATACTGTCTTGATTACTATAGTTTTATAATAAGTCTTAAAATAAGATAGTATAAGTCCTCAAGTCCTCCACTTTTGTTCTTTTTAAATTTATTTTTGGCTGTTTTAAGTCTTTTGCATTTTCACATAAAATTTAGAATCACCTTTCCTCTGGCTATGTCAAGCTTTTTGCTTTATCTTTGCTTTTCAGTAGTGTGACTATCATATGCCTACATATGATTTCCTTGTATTTATTGTATCCTGTCCTATTTTTCTTTGTATTTATCCTGCTGTAACTTTCTCTTGTCCTTCCTGCTTCCTTTGTCTGTGCACACATTGCTCTCAGGGTAATTTCCAGCTGCGATCATGCTTCCTCTCTAGTGAAAAGATCTGACGATTCTTCCTTGGCTATGAAGAATGCCCCGCACCATCTAATCTAATTTCAAATGCATTTACAAGCCTGATCTCCCTGCTGTAACCAGAGACAACCTGCTCTGAGCGCCCTTGCTCCTGTTCTCAGCCTTTCTTCCCTTCCACTTTCCTTCCTTCACCCTCCCTAGCTTTCCTTTTCCCTTTACTTATCAAAATCTGAGCCTTTCTTCAAGGTCCAATCCAATGTCTCATTATCCCTGAAAAGAGAATCTTTCTGGACTCTCCCACCTTTTCTCTGACATCTCTTAATACTTTCTTTCCTCTTATGGGTATCAAATAATCTAAATGATTTGCCTATAGGTCTGTGATAATTTATTAATAAATATTTGTTTAGGCTGGGCGTGGTGGCTCATGCCTGTAATGCTAGCACTCTGGGAGGCAGAGGTAGGAGCATCGCTTGAGCTCAGGAGTTCGAGACCAGCCTGAGCAAGAGCAAGACCCCGTCTCTACTAAAAATAGAAAACAATTAATTGGCCAACTAAAAATACATAGAAAAAATTAGCTGGGCATGGTGGCACATGCCTGTAGTCCCAGCTACTTGGGAGGTTGAGGCAAAAGGATTGCTTGGGCCCAGGAGTTTGAGGTTGTTGTGAGCTAAGGCTGACACCACGGCACTCACTCTAGCCTGGGCAACAGAGTGAGACTCTGTCTCAAAAGAAAAAGAAAGAAATATTTGTTTAATGAATTGAATTAGTGAATTATTATTTTATTTCCTTTTAGATCATAAGCTTTAATTGAAGGCAATGGTTGTCATGTATTTCTTTGATTTTCCCAGAGCCCGATAGGAGACAAAGCTTTATTCACAGGATCATTATATACTCATAATGCATCCGTACTTCATGGTGTTATTCAGGCAGGCAGGACTTTCAGTTTGAATCCCAGCTTTGCCCCTTATTAACTATATAGACTGATACAGAGTACTGAACCTCACACTACTTTGGTTTCTCTATTAGAGAAATAGAAATAAAAATGCTACCCCAGGTGGGGAATAAATGAATTAATACATGTGAGATGCTGTCAGTAACTATCATCATCATCATCATCATCATTTAAACAACACAAGAAGGAATTTGGAAAATACCTTATGTATTATATTTCCACCCACAGTTAAAGCCCCATTTTATTTTTAGTTCTTGGTCATGTTCCCTTTCAAAGTCTTGTGGTGACTTTAGAGTTTGAATGCAAGTAATTTAAATAGATAGAAGACCATGTAATTTGAACAAATGACCACAATCAAGATAGTGAGGATGACTTAGGCGTCTAGTGGAAGCCTTGGGTTCTGCTTCTCCTCTTATTGGCTTTGGTTTCTTTTTCTGATCTATTCCAGTTAGAAGACAGCCACTTACATTCTATTTAAGCATGGTGATTTGGGATAACGTGAGTTCCAATTTCCAAGGGGGAAAAATAATTAAGAACAAAGCAGAGTCTACACCTCATGGTGTTCTATGACAGGGCTGAGTCTTCCCTCTGGGCTGAGCGTATCAGTCCACAAATCGACATTACCAGTTATATCTGAGTCAGTATGTAACACTGTTTGCAATTTCCTCCACATCTTTAGTTTCACAGCTAAGTTCCTGAGAAGCTGGGTTGGAACCCCTACAATCCAGTTTGAGAAGGATGAAAATGGACCCTCTCGGTTATAATCACAGCTTATTTCAAGATTCTCAACCATTCTGCTGGATTGCTGAGAAGTCTGATCACAGACTTAGTCATCTTGCACTAGACAGTGTTTCTTATTTGATACTTACAGGTATTGTTTTATTTTTCTCCCTTAGATTGCAACCAATATTCCAGTTTCTACCCTGAATGCTATTGCATCTCCAAGAATTGTAGACCTTGCTCACCCAAGGCTGAAGATAGAGGGTCTATGCTATGAAAGACAAAGAAGTGAACTGCCCATCCGTCCTGTAAGCCATTACTGCCTCGACATCCTTTGGCTCACTCTCTGGTTGCTCCTGGGGTGCTATTTTGCCTCTGCAGGGCATAGCCCAGAGTCATCAGAAAAGAGAATCTTGAAAGAGTGGTCTGTGGCAGGGAGGAATTATAGGTATCTGTCCATATCATTGTTTGGAGTTAAAAAAAAAAATGGGCCAGGCATGGTGGCTCCCGCCTGTAATCCTAGCACTCTGGGAGGCCGAGGTGGGCGGATCTTTTGAGCTCAGGAGTTCGAGACCAGCCTGAGCAAGAGTGAGGCTCCATCTCTACTAAAAGTAGAAAGAAATTAATCGGCCAACTAAAAAGAAACAACTATATATATATATATATATATATATATATATATATATATATAAAATTAGCTGGGCATGGTGGCACATGCCTGTAGTCCCAGCTACTCGGGAGGCTGAGGCAGGAGGATCGCTTAAGCCCAAGAGTTCGAGGTTGCTGTGAGCTAGGGTGACGCCATGGCACTCTAGCAACACAGTGAGACTCTGTCTCCAAAAAAAAAAAAAAAGGAAAAAAGTCTTTAGAAAAAAGACATTGCAAAAAGTCAAACTCTTAGAACCCAAAACAACTCAGTGCCAGCATAATACAGAACACTTTCAGGGCTGCTGAGTGGTGTTTGGTGTCCATCTTAATTCTTTTAAGTGAGGACTTAACAGAGAAAATACTAGTCATTTGTCACCCTTCATATTTTACCAATAAAGCAACCTAAGAGAAGGGCAACCTGGATAAATATAGTTGACTGACTGACCCCTTTTGGTCTTAACTTGAAAACTGCAAGTAAGTAAACTTGTATTTATTCAACCCTAGTTATGCACCAGAGCCTATTCTAGCTTTTGCAAACAAGTATTTCCCCTCAAGTGGCTTATATTTTAATGAGGAGAAGCAGACAGTAAATGAAGAGATAAATGAGCTAATTCAGGTGTTGATAAGTGTTTTGAGGAAGATGAAGTACATGCTATAGAAGAGGGTGGCCGGACTTGGTGGCTCACCCCTATAATCCTAGCACTCTGGGAGGCCGAGGCGGGAGGATCACTCGAGGTCAGGAGTTCGAGACCAGCCTGAGCAAAAGCGAGAGCCCGTCTCTACTAAAAAAGTAAAAATGGAAAAATTAGCCGGGCATGGTGGCATGTGCCTGTAATCCCAGTTACTTGGAAGGCTGAGGCAGGAGAATCGCTTGAGCCCAGGAGTTTGAGGTTGCTGTGAGCTAGGCTGACGCCACAGCACTCTAGCCCGGGTGACAGAGCGAGACTCCGTCTCCAAAAAAAAAAAAAAAAAAAAAGTACATACTGTAGAAGAGGGCAATCAGAAAGGCTGCTTTATCTTGGCTGGTCAGGGAGCCAAGGTCTTGATATTTGAATCTAGAGATTCGAATGACAAAGAGGCAGCCAAGCCAGGACTGAGGCAAGAGGTTTTCAAGCAGAACTAGCAAGTGCAAAGGTCCTGAGACAGAAGGAGCTGCGCCAGGGGGCCTTGTGTGGCTAGGATCATAGTGATCAGGTGCGGAGGGGAAGAAGATGAGCTCAGAGGAGCAGGGCGGCTCTCAGATCATGCAGGGCCTTGCAGATCATAGGAAGGAGCCTAAGTAATATTCTCAGCACAATGGCAAGCAACGGGAAGGGTTTACAGCCTGGGAGTGACATGACCCGACTTGGGCTGTAGAAAGTACTTACTTAGCTCATGGAGTTGTTATGATGATTAAGTGGGAGTGGTGTAGGCACATCGCTTGGAACACTGTCTGGCTCATGGAACACACTCATCAGATGCTCATTCTCTCCCTCAGTAACCATCGTGTGAAGGCTTTATGCACAGGGGCAAGAATGGAAGCACCGAGAACCGTTAGGAGTCTGTCGCAGTAACTCAGGAGAGAAATGATTGTGACTCAAATAGGGGATATAGCTGCAGAGATAGGGAGACAAGGTGAAATTTGGGATATATGTTTGTGTCTCTTTCTCTCTACTGTAGGTAGCCCTTGCCGCCAAGCAAGCCATTGCTGGCCCCCGAACAGTCGCTCTAGCCAAGCCCAAGCCTCTTCATCGAGATTACCTCCCTATCCGGGATACTTACTGGCCAGTGTCTTATGCTGCTACCCACTCCAAAGTGTCGCCCAGAATCTACGAACTAGCTAATCCAAGTGCAAGGTATGTCAATTTAAGGCTAAATTAAGACAGGAAGGGCTGGGGCTCTGGGGAGAGGGACAAAGTTGACGGAACGAGGCCTATAAAAAGAATTCTAGAAATACAAAAAAATTCTAAAACATCTCACCAGTTACATTTATTATGACAAATCTGTGGTCTTAATATATATATATATATATATATATATATATATAGGTACTGTTCAAAGTTTAGTGGACGAGGTATTGAAATTTAGAACTAGGAAATGAAGGCTCAGAGAAGTTACACGAATGATCTATGGTCAAATCCAGATTTGCATATCTGTCAGATTCCAAAGGCCTTTCTCTTTCCACAGAAAGTAAATTCTGGACGTTTCTCAGTTTTGAACTTGAGTTCTAGAATCAGACAGACCTGGGTTTGTGGCCCTCATGGATCATTTGCTATAGCATAATTTGGCCATGTTAAAAGCTCTGAAAGTGTGGATATAGAATTAGTTATCTAATATATATTATTAAGTGAAACAAGTTGTAGAGCAGAGGATATAATATCTTGTAGTTTGTGTAAGAAAGTACATTATCTGTGCCATATATTTGTGTGCATATGTCTATACTATCTCAGAAGAGTTTATAAGAAGCTGCTAATAATGGTTACCTTGAGGGCTTAGGCAACTGGCATAGGAAGAAACTAAGTTTTTATAATTTTTTTACTAACTAAGCTTTTATATTTTTTCAATGTTTTGCATCATGTACCTATAGGACCTATATCAAACAGATAAGAAAATATAATTAACAAAGAAGAAATTGCCTCTCATTCCTGTTTATTTTTTGGAGGACCTCTTAACCTGCCTGAACCTCAATTCATTTTGTTCCATTCGATGGGTAAACACCCAATTCCCCCTCTTTAAGCATCATCAGGAAAAACTAGGAGAGGAAAAAAAAATGATAGAAGTCTTGAGCTCAGGGAAAAGAAAATATGTGAGTTCTTATATAATAACATGTTGAAAATATAAAGTGTTTATCCTTCTTAAAAAAATAAGTCATCAAATGAAATGCAGCTCATTCCCTGTTCATGGAAGGGAAGAGAAGAGCATGATCGAGTGCTTCATCAAGGTTCTACCCTGGTGGCACAGTTGTTATTTGGTGGTTAGGTGCTAAAGGTGGTAAACTTCAAAAATTCGATTTTTTTCAAGTCCACCAGAGAACTATCTGGCCTGTTTCAATGTTGCCAAACTACGTTATGGTGAGCAATCCATGCCGGCCGCAACCCCAAGTCTGTCTGATTCCCAAACTCAAGTTCAAAACTGGGAAACATCCAGAATTTACTTTCTGTGGAAAGAGAAGAGCCTTTGGAATCTGACAGATACGCAAATCTGGATTTGACCGTAGGTCATTCCTGTCGCTTGTCCGAGACTTCATTTCCTAGTCCGTGTAGCATAGTAGGTCGTGAAAAGGCCTGACACATAGTGGGTGCTTGAGATACGTCAGTCCCCTTTTCTGTTCATCTCACTTCGGGCTGATTTCTTTTCTTCCCATTTCAGGTCTCCTACGCATATTGTGTACTACGATCCAGAGGTCTTTAACGTCAAGCCGGCTGCTTTGAAAGCTCAGTGTTCCCAGAGGGTTCGGGCGTTGTCACAACCTCTTATACGTTAAATACAGAAAGCCACATCCGTTAGACCCCAGTTATCTATTGAGAACACATAACTTAAGATGACTTAGTTCCCTATTAAGGTACTGTCAGTTTATATTCCGTCCCCTTCAAAAAAAAGAGAGATCTCCAGGAAACAGCACCATGATCTTCAAGTAGCCACTGCTGCTGTGACCTGTCTTACCTGTCGTCGTGTGTTTAGCAGGTGTGGGGACTCAGGCATGCAATAAAAGGGACAATGAGAGCCTGCCTTATTATCCTCGCTATTTCCCGGCAATGTCTGGGGCTGCCTCAGCACCGCGGCTGACCTGAAGAACCACTGGCTCTTCCTCGTGTTGGTGGCCTTTGCTTTCCCTTTCCCCCTGAGTCCCGTGTTCCCCGGTGGCCGATCCTCCCTCAGATCCTCCTCCAGCGAGCCCTGAGAACAGAGATCATGCTTCGGGTTACTTTGCCGGCCTCCCTCATTACCTAGAAAAAAACATGGATGCCGTGAAGCCTTCTGGAAAAATCAAAATGCTTTGTGTAATCGGTAGTTGATATTTAGGGGGGCAGGTTACCTTAAATGATCACATCTTCTTCAATCTCTGTCCCTTCACTCACACTCAGAGACACTTACTGTGCCTGACGGAAAAAGCAAGAGGTTTGACAGCATTACAATTCTCTGTCAAACTGCATCTGCCCAGAGTTTTTATTTTATTTATTTTGTTCTTTCCAGAATTTTACAAATTAAACTAACTTTTATGCTACATATGTAGATTTGCATGAAAATGAACTTATTTGAAAACTAATTTTACAGATGAATAAGTTCTATCTTTAAGGCCATTGTGGTACGAGAAGCAATATGGCATAATAGTTTTGTTTCGTTTGTTTGTTTTTGAGACAGGGTCTCACTCTGGCACTCTGGCTAGAGTACAGTGGCGTTGTCATAGCTCACTGTAACCTCAAGCTCCTGGGCTGAAGCCTTTCTCTTGCCTCAGCCTCCCAAGTAGCTGAGATTGTAGGCACGTGCCATCACACCCGGCTAATTTTTCTATTTTTTGTAGAGACAGGTGTGAACCACCGTGCCCTGGCCCACATAGTAGTTTTGCACTTGAATTTGGAATCAGACAAACCTGGGTTTGTATCTATCATGGATCATTTACCATGTGTATGATCTTAAACAAACTTTCTAACTTCCTGTGCCTCAGTTTCTTAATGTATAAAGCGGGTTCTTGCTGCATTGTTGTAAAGAGTAAATGAGAACATGTATATAATAAAGTATGAATTTGAAACAAAAATTGTTTAAAAATTTCTCTTTATTTGCTTTGAGGGGGGAATGGCATAATTCATATCAGTGGGGAAAATATGGCTTGATTCTCATATTAAACGAGTATTTTTAGAGATGTCACAAGACAAAGGAAAAGGACTTTGAGGCTGTAGGGCCAGCAACTTGCTGGAAGGCAATCACTGGTAGATAAAAAAGGCTACTCAAGCTTGTTATGTAGGTTCCTCTGGTACCATCTCCAGGCCTGGAAGGTTCCAAGTTGTCTTCAGTGTCAACCTATGTTCTCCCTGATAGATGTGGGAGCAGGATTCCTTTTGTCTTTGTAAATCTATGTTCTGCTTTTAGGCAAGAAGGGCGGAGAGCTCTCCTGCGTCTGCTGCTGCTTAATTGCCTTCAGCTCAACAGTCCTTCATATTTTGGGGTGGTGTATCCGTCCCCAACAGTATTTGTTACTCATTTGTTATTCAACAGCAGTTAACAGTGTTGGGGCTCAGAAGCCGATACTCCCAAATATGGCAAAATGTTGAACTGAATAGAAAGCCTCCAGGTCCCCTGTCCCCCTAGTATTTCTCCCAAAGAATAGAATAAAGTTGTTCTCCGAAGTTCCCTTATCTGCCTAAGGTCTGGCCCTACTGAAGAAGAAAACAATTACTTGTCCTTTTCCTGAGTTTTCATGAACTGAACTGATATCTCAGGAAGGAAGACAAACGTCTGCCAACAAACCTGGACAGACTTTTGTCACAAACCATTCTGCAGGCCCCACAGACTTTGTCCTAGACCATTACATGTTCCTCAAGCCCACCAAAGTCTCCTTGGTGATCATTTATTGCCCCTCAACAGAATTCCTCTCCCCCCTCCTCCCAACACCTCTTTTGCCAGGAAGTGTTAGGTGGATGGTGAGGGATCCCGAGTCCCCTAGGGACGAAAGAGGGTGCTGTGGCCCCCATCTTGGTCCTGCCCCACCCCACCCTCCCAGGCGGTTGCCATAGCTGGGGAGGCGGGAATACCCTACGAATCTGCCAATCAGAACTTAATGTGCGTCAGCTACAAAAGAATGCAGAGGACTCTCTAGCCCAGGGGCCAAGCTGCATCGGTACCATAGAGTCTGGAAATTGAGCTAGAACAACCTGCATGCGTAGTTGAGGCTGGGGTCATGTGACTCCCAACTGTCTAATCAGAGTGGTTCCATGGTGATGTCTGAACCACAAGGGAGGTCCCTATCTGGGCACTATAAAACAAGATGCAGACCATAACCAGGCCCCTTTATTTTATTTTTTATTTGCATCCTTCCTTTTGGTCTCCCTTTGCTGTGACAATGGGTCCAGTGGTCATCTACGGCGTATGTATCATGCTCTGTAAACCTACTGTGTTTCCCTGAAAATAAGACAGGGTCTTATATTTATTTTTCCTCAAGAAGACACCCTAGGGCTCATTTTCAGGGGATGTGTTATTTTTTTTTTTAAGGACGGTACAACCATCTGCATTGATTCAAATAGAGTGAAGTCGTCTTCTTCTGAAACATCATCATCACTCTCCAAACCCCGAATCCCATCCTGAATGTCTTGCAACTCTGTTTCCTTTAGAACCACTGACCCCAATCTCAAGCACTAGAGCTCTCATGGGGCGGATGAGAAGGGCTGCTCGTGTTCTTTCCAGCTCCGCGACGACATGCATGGGTTGTGCAGATGCGCTGCGCAGCCACGCCCCTCACTAGGGCTTATTTTCATAGCCACACCCATCACTAGGGCTTATTTTCATAGCCACGCCCATCACGAGGCCTGATTTTCATAGCCACGCCCATCACGAGGCCTGATTTTCATAGCCACGCCCACCATTAGGGCTGATTTTCATAGCCACGCCCATCACCAGGGCTTATTTTCGGGGTAGGGCTTCTATTGCGCACATGCTTAGACATCCTGCTAGGGCTTATTTTATGGGTAGGGCTTATTTTCGGGGAAACATGGTAGATGTTGCTCTTGCCCTGTAATCCTGTTTTTCTCTCCTCAATAAACCTCATTTTCATGCTTGCCTAACTTTGGCGTGCCTGGTCATTCCCAGCCATGAGCACACCAAGAACCCACGTTTCAGACTGAAATCTGACACATGAGTCAAAGTCTCCATCCTTTCCGTAACCTCAGGATGGTCTATAAGCTTCTGCACCCTGTCTGGGAATCGGGTCTTCATTCTAAAGCCTCCCAGGTCACGTAAAACTATGATCAGATAAATCTATATGCCTTGGTCAGGCGCGGTGGCTCACACCTGTAATCCTAGCTCTCTGGGAGGCCGAGGAGGGAGGATTGCTCAAGCTCAGGAGTTCAAAACCAGCCTGAGCAAAAGCGAACCCCCTGTCCCTACTATAAATAGAAAGAAATTAATTGGCCAACTAAAAATATATAGGGAAAAATTAGCCGGGCATGGTGGTGCATGCCTGTAATCCCAGCTACTCAGGAGGCTGAGGCAGGAGGATCATTTGAGCCCAGGAGTTTGAGGTTGCTGTGAGCTAGGCTGACGCCACGGCACTCACTCTAGCCTGGGCAACAGAGTGAGACTTTGTCTTGAAAAAAAGAAAAAAAAAAAAGAACAAGACACTGTATTGTATGATTTCAGACATACAGGAAGGCAGTGTGGACATGTGATATTCTGGAATGTGAATAGCATTTAAACCCTGGATCTAAATAAATTTACTAGTCTCTCAGGGCCTCAATTTCCCCACCTGTGAAATGGAGCTAAGAATAGTTCTGTGAAATGCTGGCTCCCCAAACATCAGCGCATGGCTTATGGACAAAGCAAAGCTGAGTTTGTAGCGTCTAGCAAAGAGGGGGAGGATATTTAGGGGTTTTAGGAGGTCGAGTCTAAGGCTGGTCTTTTGATGGAGGCCTGCGTAGGACTGGGCAAGGGATTGAAAGACTCTGTAAGGAGAGGATTTCCAAGGCAGCCTTGGAGGGTTGACAAGACTGGTGGAGTTCTTTCAGGATAATTATAAAGGTTATTTGCAACTTCAGCATCCTGAGCAAGAGTTTTCTGAAGCCATATTACTGAAGGCAGTGGAAAGTGTAAGTCACATTCATGCACACACAGGCACACTGTGTAGGTGTAAATGGTCTAGGTTCAAGTCCTCTGAACTTACTTCCAGCATTCTTGAGAAGATTAAGACAATGGATGAAATGCTTGTGGGTGTGGTACACGCGATGAGTGTTACCGCTAGTAGTCTTATTTTTTCCGCCAAAGCCCTATGTGTCTTGCTAGTTTGTTCATGCATGAAATTCCACCTCCAGAATTGTTTCCCCACCACCTAAGACTTTCTCTCTTTTGGAAATGGAAACACGGGCAGAAAAAGTACCTCCTTAAACCTTATCAGGCACTGATACTTCGGCATAGAGTTGTTTATAAAATCCTATCTGGGGAAGCTTGAAGCTTAGAATACAAGCTTTACTAAGCCCTTAGGAGAAGGAGCACCTTACATCCTTAGGCTATTCTGGAAGGGCCTTGCTCACGCCCAATTCCATGCAAGACAAAAGGGCAACAGTGCCACATCCCGAACTCCCAGATTCCTCTCTCCCAATCTGATGGGCAGGCCGCTCTGAACTGTGGGCTTCCCCAAAGAAGGGGGCTGGGGCTTTGCAGGTGGAGGAAGGGATGCTTCGTTATGTCTAGACAAGGAATCCAGTTTGGTTTTGAAGTCACGCACTACCAAAGAAGCTCCTTAGGCTGGGGAGGTAGTAAACTGCCTCAGTTTACCCCAAAGTACCTGCAATCAGTCATTTCTTCTGCGGGTGTCTGCACCATGCCAGCAGGCTCTAGATCAGGGGATCTCAACCCTGCCTGGACCTTAGTGTCAACAGGGGAGCTTTAAACCAGGGATCCTCAGACTTTTTAAACAGGGGGCCAGTTCACTGTCCCTCAGACCATTAGAGAGTGCCCACTGTGGGCCCGGGACGAGGCGGCTGCTAAGCAGGACAGGCAGCAACCGCAAAAACACCCAGCAGGCTGGATAAATGTCCCAGGCGGCCCGCATGTGGCCCGTGGGCTGTAGTTTGAGGACGCCTGTTTTTTAAAATATATCTAAGCTGGTCCACCTGCGCAACTTCTGACCACCTAACCCTTGACAAGCGAATCAAAATCTCAAGGTGAGGTCCAGACACCACACCTTGGTGAGGCTCATTTTCAAAAGCTGCCCAGGTGACTCTAATGGGCCACCAAGACCTGCTGCTCTGGATCAGCGCTGCCCAAACTTATAGCTGCAGGAGAATCACTCAGAGGATGAGTTAGAACATAGGCTCTGGGGTTTCATGTCCCTGGGGCTCTGATTTAGTAGGTGTGGGTTGGGGCTTGAGAATGAGCTTTTCTTTTATCTTTTCGTTTCTTTTCTTTTCTTTTCTTTTCTTTTTTCTTTTCTCTTTTCTTTTAGAACGAGCTTTTCTTTTATCTTTTCTCTTTTTTCTTTTCTCTTTTCTTTTCTTTCTTTTCTCTTCTTTTCTTTTTTTCTTCTTTTCTTTTCCTTTTTCGTTTTTTTTTACCTGAAAGCCTTTAATTACAAGAGATGGAGATGGTTGCTTCTTGTTATTCCCAGTAGTTGTGTTCTACAGAGTCACCAAGAACACCGAATTAGCAAATGATGAACGTTGGTCGGAAGGTGGAAGGCGAGGGGCGACCCATTTCTGGCTTCACCCTGAGAGTGAGTGAGCGTGTCTAAGGAGCTCCCAGGTGACGCTGACACAAGGCATCAGTTTGCCAGGGCTGCCACGACACAGTCCCACAGACTGGGCGGCTAAAACAACACACATTTATTACCTCACAGCTCCGGAGGAGGCTAGAAGTCTAAGATCAAGGTGTCAACAGGCTTGTTTTCTTTCTCCTTGGCAATCTCCGCATCTTTATATTGCCTTTCCTCTGTGCCTTCATCTGTGTTTAAATTTCCTCTTCTTATGAGGACACCAGTCGTGTGGGACTAGGGCCCAACCTAATGACCTCATTTTAACTCAATCACCTCTTGGAAACCTCTGTCTCCAAATACAGCCACATTCTGAGGCCCTAGGGGTTAGGGCTTTGAAGGAGCTCAGGAAATTTCATCCCAAAATATGACTCCTTGGTATAAAGAGTATTTTGAATGAAAGGCCCTTAGAGATCACAGGCATTGGAAGGGACCTTCCCTCTGTCTTCGTAAAATACCAGACCCATCAAAAGGAACAATCCAATTCCCTTCCCCCTCCCTGTTACCTCAATACATTACAGGAAAGAAGGTCAAGAATGCAAACAGACCTGGCCCAGATCATTTTAAATATAACATCTGTCTCTCCGGTTAATTTCATTTCCAAAGAAAATCATTTACAAGTCAATCTCTCTGCCCCATCTGGTTATTCTCCCAAGTATCTATCCATCCTCCTTAGTAAACATTTATTGTCTCTAAACAGAATTACCTATCATTCTCATCTCCCCCCTCCTCTAAAATGAGGGTATATAAATTTCTATACCCCACTGGGGTATCAGGTAATCACTCGGTGACTCTCCCCGTGTGCATTGTAAATACATCTTTCTCTTATTCATCTGCCTGATGGTGAGTTGGTCTTTCAGCAAAACTTCCAGGGCAAAGGGGAAGTTTACCTTCACCCACACATCCTTTTTTTGGAGACAGAGTCTCGCTTTGTTGCCCAGGCTAGAGTGAGTGCCATGGCATCAGCCTAGCTCACAGCAACCTCCAACTCCTGGGCTCAAGCGATCCTCCTGCCTCAGCCTCCCGAGTAGCTGGGACTACAGGCATGCGCCACCATGCCCGGCTAATTTTTTCTATATATTTTTAGTTGGCTGATTAATTTCTTTCTATTTTTTAGTAGAGATGGGGTCTCGCTCTTGCTCAGGCTGGTTTTGAACTCCTGAGCTTGAGCAATCCTCCCTCCTCGGCCTCCCAGAGTGCTAGGATGACAGGCATGAGCCACTGCGCCAGGCCTTAGTCTGTATAGTTCTTAACTGAATTTTTTTGTGGTAAGAACACTAAACGAGAGACCTACCCTCTTAACAAATTTTTAAGTGTACCATACATTGTTGCTGACTGCAGCAATCCTCCCTTGTTCACAGGGGGTACCCTCCAAGCCCCCCAGTTGATACTTGAAACCTTGGATAGTACTGAACCCTGTGTATACAGTCATGCGTTACTTAATGATGGGGACATGATCTGAGAAATGCACCCTTAGGTGATTTCATCTGAGAGTCCTTACGCAAACCTAGATGGTATAGTCTACTACACATAAGCCTGAAAATACCATAGGCAATTTTAACACAATGGTAAGTATCTGTGTAACTAAACATATCTAAACATAGCAAAAGATCTACCCAAAAGAACAAAAGGCACTCTATGAAAAAGACACCTGCACTCGAATGTTTATAGCAGCACAATTCACAATTGCAAAGCTGTGGAAACAACCCAAGTGCCCATCAATTCATGAGTGGATTAATAAAATGTGGTCTATGTACACCATGGAGTACTATTCAGCTCTAAGAAACAATGGCGACATAGCACCTCTTGTATTTTCCTGGATAGAGCTGGAACCCATTCTGCTAAGTGAAGAATCCCAAGAATGGAAAAACAAGCACCACATGTACTCACCAGCAAATTGGGATTAAAGGATCAATACCTAAGTGGACATATAGGAGTAACATCTATCGGGTGTCAGACAGGTAGAGGGGAGGGGACAGGTATACAAACATAATGAGTGCGATGCTCACTGTCTGGGGGATGGACACACTTGAAGCTCTTATTCGAGGGGGCAGGGGGGGACAAGGGCAATATATGTAACCTTAACATTTCTACCCCTGTAATATGCTGAAAAAATAAATAAATAAACATAGAAAAAGTACAATAAAAATACAGTATTATACTCTTATGGGATCGCTGTTATATATGTGGTCCTTCATAGTATGTTGACTAAACTATGATCTTTCCTACACGTAAGTACCTATGATAAAGCTTAATTTATAAGTTAGGCACAGGAAGAGCTTAACAACAATAAATAATAAAATAGGGCCGGGTGCTGTGGCTCACGCCTGTAATCCTAGCTGTCTGGGATGCCGAGGCGGGAGGATTGCTCGAGGTCAGGAGTTCGAAACCAGCCTGAGCAAGAGCGAGACCCCGTCTCTACTATAAATAGAAAGAAACTAATTGACCAACTAAAAATACACAGAAAAAATCAGCCGGGCATGGTGGCGCATGCCTGTAGTCCCAGCTACTCGGGAGGCTGAGGCAGGAGGATTGCTTGAGCCCAGGAGTTTGAGGTTGCTGTGAGCTAGGCTGACACCAAGGCACTCACTCTAGCCTGGGCAACAAAGCAAGACTCTGTCTCAAAAAAATAAAATAAAATAAAATAGAACAACCATAACAAATACTGTAGTAAAAGTTATGTGAATGTGCTCTCTCTCAAAATATCTCATTGCATGAGAACACGCTCACCTATTTTCAGACTGTGGTTGACCTCGAGCAGCCACTGAAACCTCAAAAAGTAAGGCCATGCATTGGGCACTACTCCATAGGCGCAATTTGTACAGCAGATCGCTAGAGCCTAATCATCTTGCTTGACTGAAACTTTATTTATTGATTAGTAATGGCCCGCTTTCTCCTCCTCCCAGTGCCTGGCAACCATCATTCCACTCTTTGATTCCACGAATCTGTCCATTTTAGACAAGTGGAATCACGCAGTACTCGCCTTTCTGTGACTTGCTTATTTCACTGAGCATAATGTCCTCCAGGTTCACCTATGTTGTTGCCTATGGCAGAATCTCCTTCTTTGTTAAGGCTGAATAGTGTTCTTCTGTGTGTATATACCACGTTTTCTTTATCCATCATCTGGCGATGGACATGTAGGCTATTTCCACATCTTCATTCTAGGACATCAAAAGCATAAGCAGCAAAACCAAAAGTAAGCAAGTGGAACTACATCAAACTAAAAAGCTTCTGCATAGCAAAGAAAATAAGCAGAGGGAAAAAAAGCAACATACGGAATGGGAGAAAATATTTGCAAACCATATATCTGATAAGGAGTAATCTCCAAAATGTATAAGGAGCTCTTACAACTCAATAGTAAGTAAACTAGTCTGCAGAGTCTTTTTTTTTTTTTTGAGACAGAGTCTCACTGTGTTGCCCAGGCTAGAGTGCTGTGGCATCAGCCTAGCTCACAGCAACCTCAAACGCCT
This sequence comes from Mirza zaza, assembly GCA_008750895.1. Classification (NCBI taxonomy): domain Eukaryota; kingdom Metazoa; phylum Chordata; class Mammalia; order Primates; family Cheirogaleidae; genus Mirza; species Mirza zaza. Next base: position 58,308 of record VSMD01123940.1, read on the forward strand.
GGGCTCAAGCGATCCTCCTGCCTCAGCCTCCCGAGTAGCTGGGACTACAGGCATGCGTCACCATGCCCGGCTAATTTTTTCTATATATTTTTAGTTGTCCAATTAATTTCTTTCTATTTTTAGTAGAGACACCAGGTCTTGCTCTTGCTCAGGCTGGTTTTGAACTCCTGACCTTGAGCAATCCTCCCTCCTCGGCCTCCCAGAGTGCTAGGATGACAGGCGTGAGCCACCGCGCCCGGCCAGTCTGCATAGTCTGGATATCCATGGCGAGGTGGCTCTCTGAGCATTTGCAAGGCTGACCAGAGGAAAGTCACAGCCCGTTCTGATAGGCACCGTGGAGTGACAGCTAAGGCCACCGGGTGGGACTCTGCAGCATCTACATCTACCTAAAGCATGTAAGAAGTTGCCTGAAAAATGGCCTGTTTCAAAGCCCCTCACCGGGCCTTCCTCCAGCATCGAGGTTGTTTAAGTTCTTTTTTTTTTTTTTAATTGTTTTTCTATTTCTTTTATTTATTTTTTTTCTTTTTTCTCAGTTTCTACATCTGTAGAGGTTGTTTAAGTTCTGCATGGGAAATGCTAGACCAGAGCCACAGCCTTGCCTGCAGTCTTTGCGATCTCTTCACAAGGAAAGGAAAGTCAGACTGCTGCTTGGATTGCCAGGATGAAACCTCTTTAAATTCGTTGCTGTTCTCCAGCTCCTTGGGAGTTTTCCACGTCGAAGAAAATCCCAAGCTTATGTTGCAAAATAAATTTTTGATTTTTTGGAGCAATAAGATAAAGCAAGTTGCAGCTTAAAGTGAATAAAAACAAACATCTAGTGTTTTTAAGGGTTGTGTAATTCAGACTGGCTGAAGGCTGCCTTTTGCTGTGGAAATGCATTTTATCTGAAGCAGTGTGATATAAAAATATTAAGTTTTACTGTATGAGAAAATGACTTGTAAACTTGTCTACTGCTGCCCAGCGCCTATGCGCCCCTTCAGCTAGCAAACTATATATTTTTTATTTTTTTATTTTTAAAACACTGACAAGTCTTGCTTCAGAAAACTAGCAAACTATAATCGTCTCTATTCTCAGTGTCAGAACAACCATGACTGTTTGAAGACATCAGAAATTCTCTAAGTTTAGAGCTTATTGCATTATTATTCTAATATTTACTATTACTATAATTTGAAAGATTTTTTTTTTTTTTTTTTTTTTTGAGACAGAGTTTTCACTTTATTGCCCAGGCTAGAGTGAGTGCCGTGGCGTCAGCCTAGCTCACAGTAACCTCAAACTCCTGGGCTCAAGCAATCCTGCTGCCTCAGCCTCCCAAGTAGCTGGGACTACAGGCATGCGCCATCATGCCCGGCTAATTTTTTCTATATATATTAGTTGGCCAATTAATTTCTTTCTATTTATAGTAGAGATGGGGTCTCGCTCTTGCTCAGGCTGGTCTCGAACTCCTAAGCTCAAACGATCCGCCCACCTCGGCCTCCCAGAGAGCTAGGATTACAGGCTTGAGCCACCGCGCCCGGCCTAATTTGAAAGATTTTATAAATCCTATCAAAGCATCATTCAAGTGATGATATTGCTAAAACTAGGTCTGAAAAATGCAACCATAAATCAGAAAGTCCAGAATAAAAGTTAGATATAATAAAATGGTATGAATATGGGAAATTAATATTGTGCTATTAATTTTGGAGACAGTCCTATGTGAAAAACTAAAAATAGTGTTAAAAAAATTAAACTCCACATTAAAGAGAAAATATGCTCCAATGGGTGCAGATTTTCTACTCTAGGAATCCATCCCTCATACTTTTAATTTATTCCTGTGAGAAAATGAGTCTTGAATTATGAGAGATCTTCAGAAACTTGTTCCTTAGAAAAATCATGACCCTCCCTATTAGGGGGTGGACAAAAGCTTGACGCTGTTTAGTTGACAAGTAAAGAATCAAATTGTATTTCATGTCAATTGCTTATGTCCAAGAGCTAGAACTTGAACAAATATCTCATAAAATTGTAGGGCAATTTGTCCTGAAAAATCACAACAATGGTGTGTTAATTCATCTTTAAACATTCTGGCAAGATAAGAGATAGTTAAGTGTGTGGACTCTGCTTGTACATAGAAATAGATCTATGAAGTCTTGTTGATTGAAAACAATTAAAATTTAAAATAATGTGCACAGTTATTCCAGCGATGGAAAAATAAGCTTGCCCACTGATAAACACAGGGACTTAATTTGAACCGATGCACATGGTGTCATGCATTATTACAATATCAATATATATCCATTGGAGTCTCATTCTGTCTGTAGTTGGTTCATGATTAATAAAAGTGGATTGGAATGGTTGCCAGGGTTGGAGGCAGGAATAGGTGGAGCACAGAGGATTTTTAGAGCAGTGAAATTCTTCTGTATGATACTTTAATGGTGGAAACATGTCATTATACATTTGTCCAGATCCATAGAATGCACAACGCCAAGACCAAACCTTTAAGTAAACTATGGGCTTTAGCTAAATAATAACGTATCAATATTGGTTCATCAGTTGCTTGACATTGGTACCACTGTCGTGAGAGATGTTAATAGGGAAACCTGGGATTTGGGCAAAAAAGGTGTATACGGGAACTCTGTATTTTTGCTCAATTTTTCTGTAAACCTAACATTGCCAAAAAGAAAAAAGAAAGTGTATGAATTAAAAAAAAAAAAATTGGTGGAAGAGGAGACTGCTACATGATACATTCTTAGGGAAATCTTGAATCATCCAACACACATCAGGATAAAACATGCACGTTTATTCTGCAGAAAGGTGCATTGTTTATTTTGCAAGGGTGATCAGGAATAAGAACCAAATGAGAGCCATGAACATGCCTCGCACCATTGCCAAAATAAGCTTTCTCATTTGGTTGACTATCACAAACATTAAATCTACAGCTTCAGAGGAATCGATTTCACCCTTTATAGGAAAAGTTCCAAATCTCCCTCTGCTTATTCATTAAGTAAACACTGTATCTTAGCAATTTTCACTACAAGAATTCACCACATCAGCAAACATATACGAAGGTGTTTAGCAAAGTGCTTGACTGGTAGGATCTTGTCAATGAGCAATAACACATTTGACTCTGTCGTGAGAACACACAGCCCTCCCTGCGGTGGAAATGTGAGCAGTCCTGGGGAACTCAAGCTGTCTGTCCACAATCAGACTGAAACCTCCTCCCCACGCCATTCACGGCCCTCTGTCCCCAGTCATGGTGACCCCGGTCTGTGAAAAGCATGACTTTACTCTCTAGAACCCTGCTAGCTTTCTGACCTCGAGCCTTACTCCACTCAGCTAGTGGAAAAACAGCCTCACATCTTTCTGGGCTTCTAGAAGCTTCCCAAGAGCCAAGATGCTGAGCGGTGGGCCTGGGTGGGGTGCGTTAGAGAAAATCCTCTGGGGCCCTGGTCCCCAGGGGTCACATGTTCTCTGTCTCCTGACAATTGCTTCAAGTCCTCTAGCTTCCTGCTGCTTTTCTGCCTTGGCTGGGATGTGGGAGTCTTGGGCGAGCCTCCTTTGATCCTATCTGCCAGGGTGCAACCATCTTCTCTCCGGGCTTTCTCTCCTTAGTAGTGATTGTGTTGCTAAACCAGACAGGGTCCTTTCTGCTCCCAGGACCCACGACCTCTCATTTTCCCTCTTTCCTCCCACCTACCAAAAACTCTTTCCAGAATGGGAATGACACAGACTCTTTTTCTTTCATCTCCCGCACAATCAATGCCCCACCCCTAGGATTTCCTAAGGCCTTAAGCTTTTTTGAACAAGGAGCAAAACCACTTCTAAGATCTGTTTTCTCTCTTCCTGCATTCCTCTCCCGGAAGCGATGAGGCCAGAGCCTCCTGATACAAAGAGAAGGGGAAAGAGCCTTACAGACAGAAAAAGGAAGAAATCCATATTTCCTTTTTTTCTTTTTTTGAGACAGAGTCTCACTCTGTTGCCCGGGCTAGAGTGCCATGGCGTCAGCCTAGCTCACAACAACCTCCAACTCCTGGCTCAGCTCAAGCGATCCTCCTGCCTCAGCCTCCCGAGTAGCTGGGACTACAGGCATGCGCCACCATGCCCGGCTAATTTTTACTATATATATTTTAGTTGACCAATTAATTTCTATTTTTAGTAGAGACGAGGTCTCGCTCTTGCTCAGGCTGGTTTCGAACTCCTGACCTTGAGTGATCCTCCCACCTTGGCCTCCCAGAGTGCTAAGATTACAGACGTGAGCCACCACGTCCGGCCCGAAATCCATATTTCAAAGTATTATTTGGCCATATATTTATTTGCGTGTAGGTTTTCTCTCCCCTAGTGAAAAACAGTTCCAGATTGCAGAAATGGTTAGAGTGGGAAGGTGAGTTTCCCTGACACTTTCTGGTGGTCTCCATGCAGCCTCGGCCAGTTTGGAGGAAAGTTCTGGAGCTTTCCTGTGGGTGATGATGGTCACATCCCTGCTGCTAAGTCATAAGACTTCCCTTCCCCGTCTTTGCCAACGATTGCATTTTTGGTCACCTTTGGAGATTTTGCATACCTCTCAATACAGTTCATCAGAGTAGATGGAATTTTAAAAGTGTTTTTCTCATCAAATGGGAAGGTTTCAGCCCAAATCATTAAAAAGAGTGGTGAGTCTACACCATCATATTACTAGGAGGAGGAAGGAGAAGGGCGTAGAAACTTTCATACTTTTAGTTTTCTTCTCCCAAATGCCACAGTGCTTTCCCAGAATTCTCACGCCAGGTAATCCTCTGAGCAGAGGCATTGAAGGTCTATCTTAAAATGCAAATTTGGTAATGCCCTTAGATGACCATGACAGTTAACTCAGCGGAGAGCAAACTGAAGGACTGAACATGGGACAGGGAGGTTTTGATGGATGGAGGTGAAGGTGGCAAAGGAAAAGGCCATAGTCTGCCCTGGGTGACCGAGATGAGAAGGAGAATATGAAACGGTCTCAGAAACAGTCCAAAACTTTATAATTTTGTCCAGCACAGGTGCTGCTTCTGGGGCAAAAGCATTGTGTGAGCTCATCAGCTCTCTTTTATTTATTTTTTCCTTTTAGAGACAGCATCTTGCTCTGTTACCCAGGCTGGAATGCCATGGCACGATCATAGCTCACTGTGGCCTTGAATTCCCGAGCTCCAATGATCCTCCTGCCTCAGCCTCCCGAGTAGCAGGGACTACAGACATGCACCACTACTTCCAGTTAATTTTTAAAAAATTTTTTTTGTAGCAATGAGATCTCGCTACGTTGCCCAGGCTGGTCTCAAAATGCTGGCTTCAAGCGATCCTTCTGCCTGGGCTTCCCAAAGTGCTGGAGTGACAGGTGTGAGCCACTGCGCCTGGCCCAACTTTCTTTTTTGTGAGCTGTCTGATGAGAGAGAGGAAACCCTTATTCGATCTCCACTTAGCTAAGCAGGGAGCCCACAGCCTTGGTGCCCAGCTCCCAGAGTTACTGCTGCGTGGACAGGAGTTCCAGCGCCCAGGTTGGTGGCTTATGGAGAAGGGAGACCATAGCTCTGTGCTCCAGTCTGAACCTTGTCAAGGCCATTAACTCTTTCATGCTAAACCTTTCTATTCCTCTAGCGTTTCCTATCTAAAGAGAGGATGAGGCCAGGTGCAGTGGCTCACGCCTGTCATCCTAGCACTCTGGGAGGCCGAGGTAGGAGGCTCGCTCAAGGTCAGGAGTTCAAGACCAGCCTGAGCAAGAGCGAGACCCCGTCTCTACTAAAAATAGAAAGAAATGAATTGGCCAACTAATATATATAGAAAAAAATTAGCTGAGCATGGTGGCATAGGCCTGTAGTCCCAGCTACTCGGGAGGCTGAGGCAGGAGGATCGCTTGAGCCCAGGAATTTGAGGCTGCTGTGAGCTAGGCTGGTGCCACGGCACTCTAGCCTGGGCAATAGAGTGAGACTCTGTCTCAAAAAAAATAATAAAAAAATAAAGAGAGGACAATATGTCATCTTAACCTCACAACCCGACCTTAACAAGCTATTTGGGTGTCCAGCCTTCCGTTGCCTGCTGGGAATGGAAAGTTGGGGTGACAGCCTTTTCCCCCTGCCTCCTTGTTGAAGTGGCTCTGAGGTGACCCTTGAGCTCAAAATGTGGCAAAAAACAAAGAAGCAGAGCGTATACACTTCTGGCTATTTTTTTTCAGAGTCTTACTCTGTCGCCTAGGCTAGAATGCCGTGGTGTCAGCCTAGCTCACAGCAACCTCAAACTCCTGGGCTCAAGCGATCCTCCTGCTTCAGCCTCCCTAGTAGCTGGGACTACAGGCATGCGCCCCACCATGCCCGGCTAATTTTTTCTATGTATATTAGTTGGCCAATTAATTTCTTTCTATTTATAGTAGAGACGGGGTCTCGCTCTTGCTCAGGCTGGTTTCGAACTCCTGACCTTGAGCGATCCTCCCGTCTTGGCCTCCCAGAGTGCTAGGATTACAGGCGTGAGCCACCAGCACCGGAGCCAGACTTTTCAATACCCCCAAATAAGTCTCAGGCTTTAAAAAACAAAAGCACCTTTATTAAATGACCCACAAGATTCTAATTCTTTGTCTTTGGTTTTCTTATTGCTCTCCATGCCACGCAAGCATTAGGGAGTGCAGAGCACAAAAGAGCAGAAAGGGAAGGAAAATAAAAACTCCTTCGTTTCGTCAGACCAGACACTCGTGTGCTTTTATGGAATAAGTATTCTGCACCAGGACTGGGCAGCGAAGTGGATTCCTTATGAGAGAAGATGAAAGGAATGAGGGTGCTGGCCAGGGCAGGAATATCCGAGGTTCTCTCTTCCCTCTGGCCAGCTGCTCAGCTCCTCAGACCAAAACAACCCTCTGTCTGGGATTTGTGTTAGACCTGACCCTGCCTCAGTTCCCCCACGACCGTGCACGGCAAGTTCCCTGATTATCATCCTTGTTTAGAGCCAACCAAACCCAGAAATGGGCTCTCTTAGGTTGCAGCTATTGTTCTGGAATTTTCTTGGCTTTGGAGCTGGTCTGTGACTCATTTACCAATTGCAGAGTCTCAAATTGTTGGTGGCGTTTTCACTCCTGAACCCTCCACAACTCTCCGTGCTTGGTGCAAATGGAACACCCTATGTCAAAAGACAAAATGACAACAAATTTAGTTTAAGGACCTAGATGGATTTTATGTGCTACTCTAGAATTGGGTAAAAAATGGAATGAGTGTTCAGAGCGGTGCGACTGAATGGCTGGTTTTTGTAAGGTAGGAACAAGGAAACAGACCACCATGAAAAGGGTTTGGTTAACATCAGGTCACTACAGGTCGCTTTTCTTTTCTTTCTTTCTTTTTATTTATTTTTATTTATTTATTTGAGACTACAGGTTGCTTTTCTTGTAAGAGTTAAAGCAGAGGGAACTTGTTTATCATGCTCACTCAGGTAGGCTGTGATCTCTGATTGTTGCCCATGAAGCTCTTGGTTTTTTGGAAAAGGTCTGTTTGGAGATTTACATGTGTCAGTTAGCATGAGTGACTCCATTTTGCTTTGGTCTGATCTGCAGAATGGGGCTAGTGCATTGTATTTAACACCTAATTGGAAGGTAATTGAATTCTCAAAACCTACAAAAGATTGCAAATGGTTGCTGTTGGAGCTTGTGGTGTACATGTGGCAACTCTCTTTTCTGAAGCCCAAAGAGGAGGATGCATTTAGACCATGAGAAAGAAGATTTGAAATCCAAGGAGTCCATAGCGTCACTTTACGGATATTGCATATTATTTGGATACCTATGTCATTTTCTTCATCTTATTTTGCTTAGACAGATATTATGTTACTTGTATTCTACAACTTCATACCATGCTGTTTGAAGACAATGCAAACAGCTCTGGGTAGAAGATGAAGATGAATTTTATGTTATGTGAATTATATAATTCACATAATTGAATACATTATTGAATATGTATTATTGAATATGAAATTGAATACATGATTCAATTATCTCAATTGAAATTTTTTTAAAAAACGACTCTTACCAGTACAGCAAATACCCATTGAGTGTGGGTTCTGGAATCTAGAGCAGTGGTTCTCAACTTCATCTGCATAGTAAGATCACACGGCAGCTTTTAAGAATCCTGATGGCCAGGCCGGGCCCCAGGCCATTTAAATCAGAATCTCTGGGGTGGGACCCAGGGGGCGGTGGGTTTTGAAGTTCCATCATGCAATCCCAGAGTGCAGCCAAGCTTGAGAACCACCGGCCTAGGCAGGGGTCCTCAAATTTTTGAAACAGGGGGCCAGGTCACTGTCCCTCAGACCGTTGGAGAGTGCGCACTGTGGGCCGGGGACGAGTCGGCTGCTAAGCAGGACAGGCAGTGGTGGCAAAAACACCAGGTGGCCTGGATAAATGTCCTTGGTGGGCCGTAGTTTGAGGACCCCTGGCCTAGAGCATCGTGTCTTCTTAGCAGGCTGGGAGGACTCGAGAAGTGACACTCCCGCTCCCTGTCTACTTTTTTCCCCATTAAGAGCAATCAGCAGAGACAGCTTCAAGTCCTCAAGAACACACTCCTCTCCCCAGTGAAGGTGGCTCTTTCTTTCCTCCTCATTCACTGACACTTTCGTTTTTTGTGGGTGACTCAGATGTTCAGTAGCTTAAGGGAGGTGTGTTTTATGGTTTATTTTTTTTTTCTCATTTCAGATTAAGTTGCTATGATTCAACTGTGGGCAGAGAGTCATCTGTTCCACTTTGGAACCCAAGTGGGATTCTGTCCAAATGCGTTGGCATCCCTGCTCCGAATTTCATAGTTGGAGAAGCTCTGAGCGAAAAATTAATATTCAAGGAGCTATAAATGCGAGGACTTCTACCCATGCCCACGCTCTCGCTTCTGTACCCATCGTCCAGCTGGAATACTCTAGTTTATTTAACCGTCTTTCATCTTGACCTCCCAGGGACTAAGCCTCGGGCGTCCAAACCATCTCTTGCTCCCAGCTCACCATGTTGCTTTCCCTTTGTTGGAAGAACTCATCTGGGATCCCGTCCAAAACCACAGTGGCCCCAGTTAAATCCACCAAGCCAAGTATTCACATTTTTTTATTCACCCCCAGAAGCTAGAACCAATTTGTGAAAGAGGTGGAAATGGGTAAAGAAAGAGAAATTGGAAGATGTAAAAGAGTCAGAAAGAAAAGAGCAGCAACAGCTACGTCAAGCTATCAAAGAGCCAAGCCTTTGGGGTTCCTGGCCCTTCTTCGGAGCTCCTGGCTCCCTTGTAGACGCGGAGGGTTGGTTTTGGTGCTGTTCACAGCGACAGCAAGGAGGGGAAGCTCTAGAAGGGAAACTAAGACTGGTGACTGCAGGAAACGCCTGGCGATAAGTAAGAATATAAAAAGTTGTAGAGGCTTGTGGAGTGGAGGGAAACCAGGCAGAAAGGGTAGGAGAGTAACAGGCCTGGGCTTGTGGATCTGTCTTTATTATTTTATTTTTTTGAGACAGAGTCTCACTTTGTTGCCCAGGCTAGAGTGAGTGTCGTGGCGTCAGCCTTGCTCACAGCAACCTCAATCTCCTGGGCTCAAACGATCCTCCTGCCTCAGCCTCCCGAGTAGCTGGGACTACAGGCATGCGCCACCATGCCCGACTAATTTTTTCTATACATGTATATTAGTTGGCCAATTAATTCTTTCTATTTATAGTAGAGACGGAGTCTCGCTCTTGCTCAGGCTGGTTTCGAACTCCTGACCTCGAGGAATCTGCCTGCCTCGGCCTCCCAGAGTGCTAGGATTACAGGCGTGAGCCACCTCGCCTGGCCAGGATCTGTCTTTAGATAGCAGTGGAATCCAGGTATCCGTCTAGAATTAAAGGAAAATGCACCCATCTTAAGCGTACAGCTCAATGACCTTTTGCACAGATGTACCTGGGAAGCCACCAGGCAAATCAAGATTTAGAACATTTCCATCTTTCCAGAAAATTCTCTCTGTCATACCCCGTCCAGCTCAAAAGGCCCCTCTCCTCATCTATAAGTAGCTTCCATTCTTACCTATATCACTACAGATTAGTTTTGCCTGTCCTTGAACTTTACATGAATGGAATTATATAGCATATATTCATTTGTGGATGGCTTTTTTTTTTTTGCGCAGCATGTTTTTTGGGAGTCCATCTATATTGCTACATGTATCAATTGTTTTTTTTTTTTATTATTATTGCTATGTAGTATTTTATGGTATAAATATTCCGCAATGTTTGTCCATTCTTGTATAAATGGACAAACTCCCAAAGGGCTGTTTTGAGTTTGCAGCTATTACAAACATTGGTGTCCCTGCCCTTTTTTGGATGTACAAATTCATTTGGGGGGGGGGGGATATACCTAGGAGTGGAATATTGTAATTTGTTCCCTTGCATGAACAATTTGTTTAAATTCCCGTTTTTAATTTTTTTTTTTTTTTTTTTACAAAGTAACCATTAGAAAACAATAAGCTTTTTTACTGGGTCACTCTCGTTCCTTGCTTTAATAAGAAATAGCATAATGTGGCATACTCTATTGACTGTGCCCAGTAGCCATTTCTTCCTTCTTCCTTGATAAGAAAATGCTAATTTTCTTCAGCCATTGAGCAACAATGTGTTCTGGGAAAGTGGGCTCTAGGAAATGGGCTGTCATTGGTCTAAGCCAACCATGGCAATCCAATTCACCACTCATTCATTCAACAAATATTTAATAAGCCCCTGCTATGGGGCTGTCTGTTCTAAATTCTGATTATCTTTGCCAATTATGGGAACAGAGTGGGCATGGGGCCCAACCCAGACAATGAGAGGTAAGGGGAAGACAGCGAGGGAGACAGTTCTGGGAACAGGCTTTTCCTCCCTCATAAAATCAAACGAGGGATGCCCAAAAAGCAAGCCAGGGCTTTTCCTTCCTGTGTTTGGATGATGTCACATGGGACAGGATGGTTGGAACTGGAACAGTCATCTCGGGACTAGGAGAAAAAGAGAAGAGAACCTAGGAAAAGATGACTGAGCTCTTGCCCAGTTAGGGTGGTGGATTAAGCAAACCTGGACTCACCTACTTGCATTATGCAGAAAAATAGAAAACTCAGAAGCCACTTTCAGTCGGATGTTCACTCCCTTGTAGCCAAAAGCATCCAGACAAATACACATGATTCTGAGTTTTCCTCTGTCACCGGGGCTAGAGTACAGTGGCATCATCATAGCTCACTGCAACCTCCAACTCCTGGGCTCAAGAGATCCTCCTGCCTCCGCCTCCTGAGTAGCTGGGACTACAGGTGCATGCCACCAACTGGCTAATTTTTTCTCTTTTTACTTTGTGTGTGTGTGTGGGGGGGTGGGGTTTGTCTCTCTCTTGCTCTGGCTGGTCTCGAACTCCTGACCTCAAGCGATCTTCTGGCCTCTGCCTCCCAGAGTGGTAGGGTTATAGGCATGAGCCATGTGCCTGGCCTTTTTTGTTTTTGTTTTTTTAAATGTAGAAGAGGCATCTCCTTATTTAAAGAGTCAGGCACCTTTCTTTCTCTCTCTCTCTCTCTCTTTCTTCTTCTTCTTTTTCTTTTTTTTTTCATTTTTCCACCATGAAATGGGTTGGACTCTGAGCTGTACTTTGTGGCCCGTGGGATTTTCAGAGGCCCCCCGAACCTCGTCCAAATAGAAAACTGGCAAACCCCACGTTCTAATTCAGACCTTCCTGCCTGAACTCAGTGGAACCCAAGTTAAAGAATGAAAGTGGTCAACTAATGATATTTGAAATGAATAATGAAGATATTTGGGAATAAGCTTTAATTTTGAAATAAATAGGTCAAATAGCTTTTTACTGGAATGATTTGGCCTCGAGTCACAAATATTTCCGATGCCACTTGGCTTCTCGCTGTCTTGACGGTGACAGTGGAGGGACATCCTTCCCACGCACTGTGGGATTTGGGTGCCCGTGCATGTTTGCTCCGATTATGGCATAGTTGATTAAAAGATCATCCTTGGGGACCCTCATGCCTTCCCACTTCTTATGTCTTTAGCTGTTTTGACTAACAGCTATAATTCAAAGGAGAAGCATTACTCAGAGTACCGACAAGACGTAGGTGACAAAGTTGTAAGTGAAGACAGTTTAATGAAGGGACCCTTCAAAGGAAGGGGGAATATTAAGGGAGACCAACAGGGGATAAATAGTAAAACATCAGGGCCCAGCAACAGTTACCACCTCTAGGCTTAGAATGGATCAGGGGGAGGAAGAAGTCATGGAAAGCTTGAGTGACCTGTAGCTGTGGAGAAGGCCTCCCGACAGACGCCGTGGCCCTGCGTCATGGGCCAAGTCAGGGAAAACAATATCCTGACATTCTTCTTCTTTTACTCTATGATCTCCTGCTAATGCTGCTCATTGGCTAAAAACCACCAGAAGCCAGAGGGGAAAAGGTGTCTGGTTGAGGCAATGTGTAAATGTCACCCTCTGTGGCCACAGAGTAGGGCAGAAAAGGATGGACAGTGGTTCTAGAAGTTTCCATTTGTGTGCCTTCATTTTTCCTCGTAATAACTCTAGAACCAGTTAGTAGGTAGGCGGGTCCTAAATCCACTCTGTAATAGCTAAATGCTTTTATTGCTTAAGATATAGGCTAGGCCTTCTAATAAGAGATTCCCAAACACCGCAACTTCACCAAGATGGAAGCTTATTTTTCTCTGCAGGTACCTTCCTGGACAGGAGTCCAGGGCTGGTATGGTAACTTGATGGTGTCGAGTTTGTTGGTAGATGTTAGCTCTGCTGAAAAAGTATTTCCAATTCTCCTTCCTCTGGAAATAAGGGAGGACTGTACTTCTCTGCCCCCTTGGGGTTAGATATGGCCATGCCACTGGCTTTGGCCAAAGAACCGCGAGTGAGCAAGATGTGCGTCATAAGAAGTATCTTGTTGCCAGTGCAAAGCTCTCACTCTCCTTTCTCCCTCCCACTGAGATTTGTGGAAGCGCTATGATATGAAGGACACTATCCTAAAAAATTGCCCAGAGCAGATTTGTCAGAGTGAGAAATAAACCATCCCTTTGAAGCCATTGAGATTGGGGGTTGTTTGCAGCTACACCTAGTATTTCCTGATAATATAGAGACCCAGGCTCTTCCTGCATGGCTGCCCTCCAAAGCCGAGACATCGTTGTCATCCGCATGATCTAAGGTGACTCATTACGGTGGCTGCCTTCTAGCTCACAGGAAGTGGAAGGAGGAACAAGAGAGCACACTCACTCCTTTTAGGGGCATGACCTAGAAGTGGCACATACCACTTCTTTTTGGCCACATCTAGGGTTTGAGTTATCCATTGCTGCCTACCAAATGGTCCCAATGTTTAGCGGATTAAAACAGCAAACATTTGTTAGGTCAAGTAATTTTGGGGGCAGCGTGGCTGAGTGGGTGTGGCTAAGGGGCTGCGGTTAATCTGAAGGTTCGACAAGGGCTGGGGGATGTACCTGTGAGCTCACTCACGGGGTTGTTGGCAGACCACGCCTCTTCCCCTAATCTCAGAAGTGACCAAGAATCATTGCTGCTGTATTGTGTTAGTCCCACGCGCCATCCTGGTACAGGGTGGGAGGGGACTGTGGGAAGGTGTGGATACCAGCAGGCAGAGACTGTTGCAGTCATCTTGCAGGCTGGCCCACCATCTAATTATAAGATAGGACAGAAAACTTAGCCTTTAGATGGGCGGCCATCCTCCCAGGTAAAACTGCAGGAAGAGCTGGGCACAGTGGCTCAAGCCTATAATCCTAGCACTCTGGGAGGCCGAGGCAGGCAGATTGCTCAAGGTCAGGAGTTCAAAACCAGCCTGAGCAAGAGCAAGACCCCGTCTCTACTATAAATAGAAAGAAATTAATTGGCCAACTAATATATATAGAAAAAATTAGCCGAGCATGGTGGTGAATGCCTGTAGCCCCAGCTACTCGAGAGGCTGAGACAGGAGGATTGCTTGAGCCCAGGAGTTTGAGGTTGCTGTGAGCTAGGCTGACGCCACGGCACTCACTCTAGCCTGGGCAACAAAGCAAGACTCTGTCTCAAAAACAAAAATAAAAAAAACAAAAAAAGCTGCAGGAGGATGGGGAGAAGGGCTGGGGACAACCAAATTCTCTACCTTAACGCCTCCCCCTGCCCCTGGCCACACAAACATCCATGCACACTCTCGTCCTGGTACAAGTGCACACATGCTATAACCTGGGAATAAACGATGCTTCTGGATTCTAGCTCCTGTGCCCCTGAAGATTCTTAGTTTTACGGTCCCTATCCCCAGAAACTTGTCTTCTTCACTCCCAGACAAGTCCAAATTCCCATGGAGAAAGCTTTTTAAAGCAAGAGTGGGGAGAGGGGAGCTTCTCTCTAGAAGGAGGAGAAAGAAATCCCTCTGCGTGGCTGATCTGGAACATGAAGGATGACTCATGTGAATTATGAGTCAGTTTATCATTGCATTGAAGTCGTCGGATGAGTTATGTAAGTTGAGATTCAGATCAATGTTGCTTATGCTCTTCTGAGTCTAAGAAGCCACATTGACACGGATGTATATAGGATGCTCAGTAGAGCAGCACTCAAATACTTGTAATAGCACAACTGCTCTGGCCAAAGTAAAAGGGGAGGGTCTCTAAACCGTCCGTCGTGCCTGTAATTGTTTGTTCGAAGCCCATCATCATGACACAAGGCTTCATAAAACCAAGAAAAATCTCCTTCTCTTACTTTGCCAATATAAGCAGTGGCCGATGTCCCAGATCCTTGTCTGACTGGTGTCCACCCAGCACCTCTTAGCACTCCCATCACGGAAAAAGAATGCAAAGTTTTCCAGTTATTTGTATGATGACCATTATTTTTGCTAGTCCTTTTGTTTCTTGTTTTTTTTCTTATTTTCTTTTTTGCCATTTCTACCAATGTCTCATTGCAAGTCCTTTTGGCATTGAGTTTAGGCAGGGATACATTGGAAAGAGTTGGTATGAGGTTTTTTTTTTTTTCTATTGTGTTTAACAATTTCAATGCAAGGGGTATGAGGTTTTTAAATAAACTTTTAGTGGACAGTAGAATATGTGGAACAAGATTTACACAGGAAGAGGACAAGGGTTGAGAGAGTAGCAAGATGTCCCCAAGAAGGCGACAAAAGCCTATCTACCATACACGTGCGTTTTGTTCAAAAACAGCATGTGACCTGGAGGTCCATAAATTATCTACTTAGCAGTGGTCTTTTCCTTTAATATGCAAAATGAATTTTTTTCTCAAGTCCCTATTGACTGAGAAAAATCTGGTCCTCTGCCCACTTATTCTCAAGGTCTCTTGGCCTATATCCTCCTGGTTACCTCTTACTGTGAATTTCTGGTTCTCCGGGATCCTTAGTTACTCTTTGGGCTGATGTTCCTCTTTTCACGCACTCCTCTCTGCCTTTATTCACCCTGCCATTAGTCAGGGCTCTTGTCTATTTACAGATGACAGATACGCACCAAGAAAGGAATTCACTAGTTCACAGAGGAAGGCTGGAGCAGCCCAAGGAAAGACTGGGGACCAGGACCCCAGGACTCTGTCTCATTCCCATCTCTGCCTCGCTTCGTTCTCTCCCTTTCCTTCTCCACGTGGCTGTTGGCAGCCCCAGGCCCCATTCTCACAACTCTCCATGCAAAAGGATAATAAAGATCTAGGCCAGGCGTGGTGGCTCACGCCTGTAATCCTAGCACTCTAGGAGGCCGAGGCGAGTGGATCGCTGAAGGTCAGGAGTTCGAAACCAGCCTGAGCAAGAGCCAGACCCCGTCTCTACTAAAAATAGAAAGAAATTAATTGGCCAACTAATATATATAGAAAAAATTAGCCGGGCATGGTGGCGCATGCCTGTAGTCTCAGCTACTCGGGAGGCTGAGGCAGGAGGATCTCTTGAGCCCAGGAGATTGAGGTTGCTGTGAGCGAGGCTGACGCCACGACACTCACTCTAGCCTGGGCAACAAAGTGAGACTCTGTCTCAAAAAAAAAAAAAAAAAAAAGAACTATCTGCTCAGGTCCAACTGGGAAAATTCTGGCAAAGGACTCTGGCCCAACTCAAGGGGCCAAGAGCCCGCGCGTTGGTCCAGTCCACGCGTGCAAAGGGAAATGGCATTGAGATCTGGCAGCCTGGGTCTGACTGTCGCAGCGTGGGGAGTCTGGGGCTCTGGGATTTGCAGCTCTGCCAGGTCCCCTTGAGGTGGGAGCAGTTCCCCGAGAGCAAAGGGACCCTTCTCGGAAGAGGTGCACACAGAAGCAGGCACTTCCGTAGCCCACTGCGTGCTGCAAGCGTGGCCCGGGCAGCCCCTTCTCCGTCCCCCAAAGCACCACCAGCGCAAGGCCATTTGGCGACAGAGAGTTCTCTTGAAGGTCAAGGATGACAAAGAGCCATTACAGCATAGCGACAGCGAGCCCAGCACCTTGCAGATATTTGATTGAAAATGGAACCTTTGACATCTTTCAGTTCCTAAGCCAAGCCCACACCCTTTCATTACCTGCTCTTCCGGGCCTGCTCATTCCAGATCATTCTCCTCCACAATCCCTTCTCCCAATGCCCAAGGGCCCCAAATGTCCTGTTTTTTGTTTTTTTTTTTTTTTTTTTTTTTTGAGACAGAGTCTCACTCTGCTGCCCAGGCTAGAGTGCCGTGGCGTCAGCCTAACTCACAGCAACCTCAATCTCCTGGGCTCAAGCGATCCTCCTGCCTCAGCCTCCCGAGTAGCTGGGACTACAGGCATGGGCCACCATGCCGGGCTAATTCTTTCTATATATATTTTCAGTTGGCCAATTAATTTCTTTCTATTTTTAGTAGAGACAGGGTCTTGCTCTTGCTTAGGCTGGTCTCGAACTCCTGACCTTGAGCGATCCTCCTGCCTTGGCCTCCCACTTGGCACTCTAGCCTGGGCAAAACTCTGTCCCCCCCCCCCAAAAAAAAAGATATTAGTTTTGGTAACAAATTTGCATTCAAAAGGCCACTGAATCTTCATTCTCTCCCATCACATGCCATTCAGGGACCCTAGACTTTGGGGCACAGGAGGTGATCCTCTGGCCTCTTCTTCTTCTTCCCACGTTAAGCAGACCATGGGCAGGCTGCAGAGGAGGACGCCAGACACAGGGCCATCCTGCTCAGCCCCAGGCTCGCTTTGTGCTTGTTTACAGAAGAAATGTTTCAAGGTGGAGGAAAAGGAAGCTTGCCCAAGGATGTTTATGGTATCTTGCAAACATCTATATTCCGATGAATTGTTAGTGTTTGTACTTTTGGGCTCTTCGTTTTAAATAGCTGGACAGACCGTGCCTGCCTGGTAGGTGACAGTTCAGAAGCGTACACCAGCATCATTCTGGGTTGGATAACACATAAGGGCACTGGCCTTCCCAATAGCCATCTTGCCCTTTTTTCTTACCGACAGAGCCCTGATTTTACTCAAGGCAGCAATGTGCCCAATGACAGACGCTCATATTCCCAGACTTCCTTGCAGTTAGGGGAGGCCATGTGACCCCCACTGGCCAATGGGACGCAGGTGCAAGTTGCTAGGAAAGTTGCAGGAAACCCTTTTCAAGGGGAAAGTCTTAGCTGGCATTTGCGCTTTGCTTTCTCGCTCTCTCTCTTTCTCTCTTTTTGTTGCTTGGAATGCAGACTCAGTGGGTGCAGGCATCCACTTTGTGCCCATGAACACGAGAGCTGTGGGCTAAAGACAGCAAAGTGGGAAGACAGAGTGAGCCCAGCACCTTGACAACTTTAGGGGGCCGCTCTACCAGCCCTGGGCCACCCACCTGCTGATGTCTTATGTAAAAACAATTACTTAGACAAACAAAAAAGCCTACGTCTTAATCCATCGTAATCGAGTTGCTGTTGCAGGCAATACCGTGCAATGCATACAATCTTAACTGGTAGACTATCAAGATGGTGTCTTAGTGTGTTTAGCTGCTATAACAAAATACCTTAGACTAATTTATAAACAGCATAAACTTACTGCTCACAGTTTTGGAGACTGGAAAGTTCAAGATCAAGCTGCCAGCACATTGTGGTAAGCCCTCCATATGGCAAGGGCCCACTTCATACCGTGTTTTCCCGAAAATAAGACAGGGTCTTATATTTATTTTTCCTCAAGAAGGCACCCTAGAGCTTATTTTCAGGGGATGTGTTGTTTTTTTTTTTAAGTACTGTCCAACCATCTATATTGATCCAAATAGAGTGAAGTCGTCTTCTTCTGGAACATCATCTTCACTCTCCAAACCCCGAATCCCATCCTGAATGTCTTGCAACTCTATTTCTTTTAGAGCCACTGGCCCCGATCTCTCCTGTGGAGCACTAGAGCTCTCACGGGGCAGATGAGAAGGGCTGCTCGTGTCCTTTCCCGCTCTGCGACGACACGCATGGGTTGTGCAGATGCGCTGCGCAGCCACGCCCGTCACTAGGGCTGATTTTCATAGCCACGCCCACCACCAGGGCTGATTTTCATGGCCACGCCCACCACTAGGGCTGATTTTCATAGCCACGCCCATCACTAGGGCTGATTTTCATAGCCACCCCCATCACTAGGGCTGATTTTCATAGCCACGCCCATCACTAGGGCTGATTTTTCATAGCCACGCCCTCACTAGGGCTGATTTTCATAGCCACGCCCATCACCAGGGCTGATTTTCATAGCCACGCCCATCACCAGGGCTGATTTTTCATAGCCACGCCCTCACTAGGGCTGATTTTCGGGGTGGGGCTTCTATTGGGCACATGCTTAGACATCCTGCTAGGAGTCATTTTATGGGTAGGGCTTATTTTCGGGGAAACACGGTAGATGGAGCCTTCGATGTATCCTCCTATGGCAGAAGGGACAGACAGGCTCCCTGGGGACTCTTTGATAAGGTCACTAATCCCATCATGGGGGGTTGAGCCCTCATGACCTAATCACCTCCCAAAGGCCCCACCTCCTAGTAATATCCCACTGGGGATTAAGTTTCAACATATGAATTTTGTGGGGGACACATTGGGACCATAGCAGACATTTAATGTGCTGTGATAGTAAACGCATGCAAATCGAGTACAGAGTTTGTTAGACTAATGCTGTTCCAACGTTCCTGTGCACACAAACCATTTGGCGACCTTGTTAAAAGTGGAGATTCAGGCCGGGCGCGGTGGCTCATGCCTGTAATCCTAGCACTCTGGGAGGCCGAGGAGGGAGGATCGCACAAGGTCAGGAGTTCGAGACCAGCTTGAGCAAGAGCGAGACCCCCATCTCAGAAAGAAATTATTTGGCCAACTAAAAATATATAGAAAAAATTAGCCGGGCATGGTGGCACATGACTGTAGTCCCAGCTACTTGGGAGGCTGAGGCAGGAGGATCGCTTGAGCCCAGGAGACTGAGGTTGCTGTGAGCTAGGCTGACGCCATGGCACTCTAGCCCGGGCAAGAGAGTGAGACTCTGTCTCAAAACAATAAAAAAATAAAAAAGTGCAGATTCTGATTCAGTAGGTCTGGATTAGGATGTGAGATTCTGTATTTCTCACAAGCATTGAAGCTAATGCTGGTGAGGCTGGTTTTGGACCGCACGTTGGTGACAAGGATTTGGAAAACGACCTCTCTTCCAGTCAATCATCTTCTACTACATACGAAGTGTGTTTCTCTTTGACATGTTTATTATTTAGTGAAAAATCTGCAGAGGACTCGGTGCATTTTCAACAAAAAGTTACAGTTTTATTTAGAAGATCATTTTAGAGACAAAAAGCAGTTCATTTTAATTAGCAAAATAAATTCAACCAAGGCATTTAAATAAGGTAAATTCAAGATGTTTTGTGGATTTTTTTTTCTGAGTTACTTGCTTTTCTGTCAGTTGGAGTTTCTGTCTTCTAGCCTAAGTGGGTTCTTTCCAGGTGAATGCAGCTACAATCCAAGGAACTGGATTGTAGTTCCTTTATGAAATTTGCATGTATGTAAATTATGTAGTTTTATGAAATTTGCATGACTTGAATATATATCCCTCTGTATTCTCATGCAACCATCATTGCTATTAGGAGAAACATAAGGAAAACCACTTAGGGAAGTAGATTCAGAAGGAAATATTTTCTCCTCTCCATCATTTTATCTTTTTTCAACAAAGGCCTGACTGCTCTGAAATGGATGGTGGAAACAAATTGTTTATTGGGAGGTGACGGTCAAAGGCAAACTTAGATGGTTTTCACACCTGTCATCATGACCCAAAGAGAAATGCAAGCCACATCGCTTTTCTGGCCAAGCCACTGCTTTACACAGAAGTTGCACATAGCTTCCTATCGTTATTTTCTTTTCTAGTTATGTCCATTACAAAAATACAACGTCGTGTTAAATAGCAGGACAGCTGACAATGGAGCAGAGCACTACACTGAAAAACCAGGACGGCTTGGTTAAGCCGAGGAGAGAAACAACAGATGGTCTTCATGGAGCCAAGCTGTCAATGCCCTCTGCGTCCTTAGTCGGTGACGGATCTGCACTCTGAGGGCAGGCCTTCCGACCGCCGCCACTGGGCCAGGCGCTGCTTAAACCATTTCTGGGAAAAAAAAAAAAAAAGAATTGTGCAAGAATGTTTATCACCTACTGAAAAACCGAAATGTTCATTCACTCTTTCCAAAAAGTACAGCCTCTGCGGTACAGGTGGAAAAGAGGGAAGCAAGGAACACTAACCTTTCCTGCCTCAGGACCTTTGCACATGCTTTTTCCTATGTTGAGAACATTCGCCTGTCTTCATGCTTTATCGACGATCTCTGTCTCACCCTCAGGTCTCAGCTTAAACAGAACCTTCTCAATGAAGCCTTACCTGACCACTCTATCTAAAGTGGGTTCCCCACTTAGCTACTTACTCTTCAATTTACTACTTTGTTAGCTTCACAGAACTTCTCATATCTTGCATGATTTACTTGTGTATTTACTTGTTTTTAATCTATACTCCTTCCTAGATTGTAAGATTCACGGAAACAGAGACTGTATTCATCTGTCACCCTTGCATCCTTAGGCCCTAGCATAAGGGTTTAAGAGTTGGAAATTAATC
Organism: Mirza zaza; assembly: GCA_008750895.1. Taxonomy (NCBI): domain Eukaryota; kingdom Metazoa; phylum Chordata; class Mammalia; order Primates; family Cheirogaleidae; genus Mirza; species Mirza zaza. Next base: position 79,229 of record VSMD01123940.1, read on the forward strand.
CATGTTTGTTGAATGAATAAAAGAAATTAAAGCATCTTCTTATTTTTTTTTAATTGTTATATAATTTATAATTTCTTTTCTTTTTTTTTAGAGACTTCTAGGAAGACTATAAAGCATCTTCTTAATGTCCCAGATAGATCACTATGGCTGTTATGTTTTATCAATGCTTACTCATCTTACCAAGGCCCTTATTCATTGGCAGTACTTACTAAGAATTTGTCGAATAAAATGAATGAATAACTGAGAACTGGACAACCTCAGAGCACTCCTTGGGGATAAAACTGAGATGAAAAAACAAAAAAAAAACACAAAAAACAAAAACTGAGCAGCATGGGACCATACCCGCAACTCACCCTAACTGTATAGCAGAGTTTCTACACTGAAATGCCTCCCATGGTTGTCAAGATCAGCTGTCTTATACACCTTTATACTGTGGGGTGGCAGCAGAAAAAAGTGTCTAAATCTGGGGACAGCAGATGACCATGAGGGCAGCCTTCTTTTTGGGGGTTGCTCGCTTAACCTCAAAGAGAAGAGAGAGCTCGAGTAACGCTGGTGGCTTCAACCAGGGCTCTCCTGCCAAAGCTGGGCATGTTTTCTCCTGTAACCCCCTATTGTGTGTGTTTAGTTCACTCTGGATTATGGTCTGAGAGCAGTGAGGCTCCAGGTTCATTAACGAGGTAGCTCCTTGGGGGTTTCAAGGCTACCAGACCTGATTCAGTAGGATGTCGTTACTAGAGCTGAATAAATGGGGCGTTTTCAAGACCGACTAATTAAAATCTGGGGGAAGAAAAATCTCACTTTCTACCAGGATTCATTTAAGACAAAATGGTTGATGGCCAGGCGTGGTGGCTCAGGCCTGTCATCCTAGCACTCTGGGAGGCCGAGGCGGGAGGATCAATCGCTCAAGGTCAGAAGTTCAAAACCATCCTAACCAAGAGCGAGACGTCTTCTCTACTAAAAATAGAAAGTAATTAATTGACCAACTAAAAATATATGTAAAAAAAAAAATTAGCCGGGCATGGTGGCGCATGCCTGTAGTCCCAGCTACTCGGGAGGCTGAGGCAGGAGGATCGCTTGAGCCCAGGAGTTTGAGGTTGCTGTGAGCGAGGCTGGTGCCACGGCACTCACTCTAGCCTGGGCAACAGAGTGAGACTCTGTCTCAAAAAAAAAAAAAAAGACAAAATGGTTGAGCTGGCCTTGTTGAAAAGAGCCACTCCCATCTTTACACTATGCAGTGAGGCAGAATATTGTTGAACCGTTACCAGAAATGACTTTGGCAGGGACGGCATTTGTGGTTTTGTGAGTCGGCATCCTAATGCTTGACAAATTGAGCCCTAGTGTTGGGGCATTGGGGGATGGGAGGGAGTTCAAGGAAAGCTCCACTATTTTCTAAAGATACATAGTTTAGATCATATATATATATAATAATTAAAGCTCCACTATTTTCTAAAGATACATAGTTTAGATCATATATATATAATAATTTAAGCTCCACTATTTTCTAAAGATACATAGTTTAGATCATATATATAATTTAAGCTCTACTATTTTCTAAAGATACATAGTTTAGATCATATATATAATAATTTAAGCTCCACTATTTTCTGTAGTTTTTTTTTTATTCCACTATTTTCTAAAGATACATAGTTTAGATCATATATATAATAATTTAAGCTCTACTATTTTCTAAAGATACATAGTTTAGATCATATATATAATAATTTAAGCTCCACTATTTTCTGTAGTTTTTTTTTTATTCCACTATTTTCTAAAGATACATAGTTTAGATCATATATATAATAATTTAAGCTCTACTATTTTCTAAAGATACATAGTTTAGATCATATATATAATAATTTAAGCTCCACTATTTTCTGTAGTTTTTTTTTTATTCCACTATTTTCTAAAGATACATAGTTTAGATCATATATATAATAATTTAAGCTCTACTATTTTCTAAAGATACATAGTTTAGATCATATATATAATAATTTAAGCTCCACTATTTTCTGTAGTTTTTTTTTTATTCCACTATTTTCTAAAGATACATAGTTTAGATCATATATATAATAATTTAAGCTCTACTATTTTCTAAAGATACATAGTTTAGATCATATATATAATAATTTAAGCTTCACTATTTTCTAAAGATACATAGTTTAGATCATATATATAATAATTTAAGCTTCACTATTTTCTAAAGATACATAGTTTAGATCATATATATAATAATTTAAGCTCCACTATTTTCTAAAGATACATAGTTTAGATCATATATATAATAATTAAAGCTGTACTATTTTCTAAAGATACATAGTTTAGATCATATATATAATAATTAAAGCTCCACTATTTTCTAAAGATACATAGTTTAGATCATATATATAATAATTAAAGCTCCACTATTTTCTAAAGATACATGGTTTAGATCATATATATGTAATAATTTAGTGCGCTAGTTGCTGCCCAACAAAACCATCAAATACCTGACTTGCTTCCCTTCCCTCTAGAGCTGAATCTTATCACATCTCACATCAGTGCTAATTTTCCACCTGGCTTTATCCTGGCCTTCTTTGTTTCTGTCCTCCTCTGGGAAAGACATTTGTCCCTTGCTGGCTTATAAACGAATGCCCTCATCACTCTTGCCCACTGATGGAGATTTATTTACTCTGAGTGAACAGATGATAATTATACACTGGGACGAGGAGGGGTTGGGGCAAAAGAACATTGTTCCCGTCCTTTTCTCTAGCAACTAACATTTCATTCTTTTCAGGGAGGGACTTCTAAAGGTCTTTATTCCACTGATAAAACACCCAGCAACTAAAACCACTGGGTTCTGGGAACAAGCCCAGGACATCAAGAGGAGATAAAAATACTGGAAACCTCTCTAAGAACCAATGCCAGCTACACTGTGCTTAAGGAGTGTGTGTGTGTGTGTGTGCATTTTTGTGCAATAATAGAAAACACCAGATCATCCCAACCTCCCAGGGGACTGGCAAAAGAGCTTTCCCAGCCCTTTCTAACACTGACTTCAAAATAAGAAAAGACACAGGGATTGGGATTCTGCAACGTCATATCTAATTTGAATGTAGGAGCTATTTAGATTACTGTCATGAGCAAAACCTGAATTCTAGGATCCCGATTCTAGGATCTAGGATTTAAATGCGGCTTAAAAAGTTATTCCAATGAGATCGCCCTTCACTTCACTCTGCGTTCCTCCCTCAGCCCCACCACGCAGAGAAGTTTGCAGTTATGAAGAGCTCAGCCAACCTCCCTAGTCGGGGCATGTTTCAATCTCTTCGTTCCTCTTGTCCCTGCCAAAGTATCAGCAGCGGGAATCAGTGCTAGCAACTATCTCGTGGGAACATCTCATGCTCATTTTTCTTTTACTAAAGTATTACTTGTTCCAGGAAAATTAAGAATATGATTCTATCTATGTGTAGAGGTGGGTGGTATTAGGGTAGGGTGAGGATTCGGGTATATAAATAAGAGGATTCAGGTATATAAATATATAAATTTATCACAATAAATACTATGTTGGCTTTTTACATTATTTTTTTCGTTTTCTCATGGAAAGGGACAACATCAGTCAAGAATAGAAAAGAGGGGAGTGCTAATAACAGACATGGCTTATATGTCGGCCCAACAGGCCTTGGCTTCCATGGAGTTATTGAAATGGTCCCTATGATATCTGCTATAAATAAAAATAATTTGATTAATGCCTGAATGTTCATCATTGGTCATGATATTGCCAGAAGACACTTTTCTTAGAAGATACTAAAACACACACACACACACACACACACATACATGTGTGTATATGTATGTATCTGTTGTTTGAGAAAATGACAGAAGGAACCGTTCTCACTCACCAGGGCAAATGGGGGTGGGGTGGCAGGAGGTAGAAAGGATGGGAAATTGAAAGATGCCACCCAACCCAGCAAGGGACAGCAGGCAGCCTGTGCCACCTAGGATGCAGATTTCCCTGCACTTGCTAAATTTTGCCTCTCTCTGAGTTCTGGGGTTCTAGAAGTTTCCATGCAGGTTTAGGCAGGAAGACAGAGGGGCAAGCCAAGCTGCAGTCGCCATGAGGGAGGTGTTGGCCCCGTGGGGCCCTGCTAGGAGGCTGACTCACCCCACACTTACTCACTGGGGGGGCTGACGCTGCTGTTGGTTTATTTGAGCATGGCAGAAGAGGGCAAGTGAGAGAACTGCCCGAGACGAGCAGATGAACCTGTGTGCAGAGGTCTGAATTAGCCGGCCTCAATCACAGAAAAAAGCAGATGCCCTGTCTTTCTTCCTGACTGCAACCAGATTTCATTGCAGTGCTCTAATAATATCAGGCGAATCTCCAGGAAAGGTTGACGACAGCCCGGAATGACTGTCACTTAATGCATGGATTTTTTGCAGGAAGAAAGACAGCACAAATTGAGTCTTCAGTCCTTCCCTCCCAGCTCATCCAATTGTTTCCATCTGTCCTCTGTGCAGATAGCATGTCACAGTGGTTAGGAGCGTGGGCCGTGGAGCTGGACCCCCAGGGTTCGAATCCTAGTCCTGCTGTTTTCGAGTTGCTGTACTGGGCGAGTTATTTAACCTTCCCAGGCCTCACTTTTCTCATCTGTACAATCGGCTAATAGTACCTACCTCGCAGATAAATGATCTAATAGGTGGACAGTGCCCAGAACGATACCTGGCATGGATTAGCCATTACAAAGGCCAACACACATTCTTCTTATTCTGCTTTTTAGGTAGGGCGATCCATGGTAACTTGCTTTGGGGCAATCAGAGGCTGAGAAGGGATTAGACCCCTACTTGGTATTGTAACCCTGGTGTCTCACAGCTTTATTTTTATAAGTTATCTCTGCGATCACTCCTCTTGTCTAAATATAGCATGGGATTTTAAATGATAAAGCCCCAGGAGGCTGCCCCCTCCCCCCACCCAGGGGATTCTAAGAAACATGAGCTGGTAGACTCGGGTGACACTAAATCAATTCCCGTTAAGTTCTGCTTCTGGTTAGTTGGTTGCTAAAAACCTATCTGTTCGCCTTTCTCCTTGACCTGGGTAGCAGACGATTAGCTCTGGACAAGTTTTCTAAATCGCCACTGGCTTAATTAGTAAAAACAATGTTGACTTAAGGTCTAGGGTCTTGGTCCTGGGGTCTAATGGAGCACCGATGACAAGCTTTTAAACCTCAGCTGAGAATGGCCCATGGTGAGAGGACCAGATCAGTTCCAAGTAGTCTGTCACTCCTAACGAATGGTCTGTCCACGACCAAGGGGAAAACTGAAGTCAGAGTTTAGACAGGGTTAAGAAAAATGTCAGCTGCAGGCTCCAACATTGCACCTGCGGTTAATAATCACCGGCAGTGCTGCATTCCCTAAGCTAGCAATTTTCAGGGTAATATGGGAGACTTTTTTTAAAAAAAAAAAAACCAAAAAAATAGATAAATAAATCAAAGCCCTTAGGGGTCATCTGCTGCTAAGGCCTTCAGCTGTCATGGCAGGTGTCTGCCTTCTGGGAAAACTCCAGGAAAAGACTCTAAACCTTAGAAGGGGGGGGGGAGGTTCTTGACAGTCTGAACCCCGTCTCCCTGGCTTCCTGCGCGACTCCAGCTCTGCGGCTAAGGCGAGCTGGGGACCTGGCGGGCTTGGCGACGTTTGTCACTGTGACGGCTTCCTCCCTCCCGGCCTCGGTCTTTCCGCGCTTGCCAGGGTAGCTGGCGGTGGTCGCTAAGGTCCCTTGCTTGCAACGGTGACACAGATGAGCGCGGAGGGGACGCAGAGCCCGGGAGAGGGCGACAGCAGCAGGCGGGAGAGGGCGACAGCAGCAGGCGGGAGAGGGCGACGGCAGCAGGCGGGAGAGGGCGACAGCAGCAGGCGGGAGAGGGCGACAGCAGCAGGCGGGAGAGGGCGACAGCAGCAGGCGGGAGAGGGCGACAGCAGCAGGCGGCCCGAGGGAGCAGAGGCGCTGTCCCGCGCTGCGGGGCGCGGCGGGAGAGCAGGGCAGGGAGGTGACGGCGGGTGTCGCGCAGCTCGGGGACCGCCGCCGCCGCCGGGTGGGGACGCGGGGCTCACCTCCGTCTCCTCCTCGGACAGGCCGGCCTCGGCCGCGATGAGGCACAGCGTGGCGGGGTCCGGGCGCTTGTTGACCCTGTTGAAGTTGTACTCCAGGATCTCCACCTGGTCCTGCGTGGGGCCGCCCGCGGGCTCGGCCGACATGGTCCCGGCGCGCCTGCGGGAGGGGACAGCGCGGCATGAGCGCGGCGGGGACGCGCGGTGGCCTCGGTCCCCCCGGCCCGCACGGCCGCCCTCCGCGGACGGTCTGCACCCGAGCGGCGCCCTGCAGCCGCCCGGCCCGGCCCGGGACGCCTCGCGGGGACCGGCAGGCGACCGCGCCGAGGGAGGTGACCCTGCGCGCCCTGCCCTGGGCGCGGGAGCGGAGGAAGAGGAGGCGACTCTGGAGCCTCGCCCCGAACGCTTCCTCCTGGGGGGGGCTCCTCTGCGGGCGGGGTTCACACGGCGAGAGTGGGTGTCCCCCGTCCCCCCCCCCCCCGTGTCCCCAAAGGTGGCTCCGCGGCGGGCCGGCACTTTGGGGCCCCGCCAGGGAGGGCTGCGCACCACACTTCCTCCAAAGAAGCTGCCCACGAGGCAGAAGTTGCTTCTCAAATTTGGGGACATGGGGGCGGCACTTTTAATGTCTTTGCATATTTTTTTGTTTCGTTTTGTTTTGTTTGAGACAGAGTCTCACTCTGTTCCCGGGGCTAGAGGGAGCTAGGCGTCAGCCCAGCTCACAGCAACCTCCAACTCCTGGCCTCAAGTGATCCTCCTGCCTCAGCCTCCTGAGTAGCTGGGACTACAGGCATGTGCCACCATGCCCAGCTAATTTTTTCTCTATATATTTTTAGTTGTCCAATTAATTGTTTTCTATTTTTAGTAGAGATGGGGTCTTGATCTTGCTCAGACGGGTCTCGAACTCCTGACCTTGAGCGATCCTCCCACCTCAGCCTCCCAGGGTGCTAGGATGACAGGCGCTAGCCACCGAACCCGGCCAATGTCTTTCCATTTTACAGAGATGGAGATAGGTCCATGGAGGAGACATGATTTAAGGCGGGGACGGAGCCACAGGAGAAATTTCCCCCTGGAGGGCTCCTGCAGCCGCTCTGCGCTCTGCAGCCTCCTCCTTCCAACCTCCATGCAAGCTTTTGCTACTGCAAGCCATGAGTCCCCAACTGCAGTCACTAGGCTACAATCCCACCCCATTCCACAGTGTCTGGGGAAGAGCCCACTGGTGAGGACGTCCAAGATGGAGCCAAAACCCATTGAGAAGGATCAATGTCAACTGTCTTTTAAAATCTCAGCCTTCCCTGTAGTTATACTACAATTTACTATAAAGTCAGAAAAATGGATCTCTTATTATCTCCTTACTTTAGAGCCAAACATTGCTCTAGCAGATTTGGGGCCTTCCTGCTGGGTTTCTCCAATGCCCGCTTAGCCTCTGAATTGGAGCAAAGACAACTGGTAGATGTACTTTCCTCCAGCCCCTCCTCCCAATTTAAGATGCATTGAGATGGATAGAAAGTTCCAGTCTTCAGGATATTCTTGGCTGTGGCTTTGGTACAGACCTGTCAGGGCCTGACTGTTGCTGACAGTAAAAGAAGAGCACAAGTGTGGGAAGCACGCTGGTTTGTTGTTTTAACTAACAATTGCAAAATCATCGAGCACCGTGCTGAGTAGGTTTTGATGTGGTTCCTGCCCAAGAATGAGCCATCGCCCACTGATATAATATCCCTACATGATATCCCTGATGCTGTCACAACTTTATCTACTGTGACCTGCATCTCCTACCTCCTAAACCAATGTCTTTACCTCTCCTTTAGGTCACTGGAAGGGACTTTCAGGAAAGATGAGAAGTTCTACCTGAGTCTCAGGCTCAAATTACTTGCCAAGCCATCATGAAATCCCGTGTTTTTAGGGGAGCCTGTTCCCCCCATCTAAAAGTCTGTAGCCAGGGTGGTTTCTGTCCCAGTGCTGAAGCAGGAGAGAGTCTAGCCAGCCCAGAAACTCCTCCCCTCCTGTTTGTACCCATCCCCCTCCCTCTGATACAGCATTTCAAGCTGGGAAGACCCTGAAATTTCCCCTCCCCCCAGCCCTGTCCTGTAAAAGCCAGGAGAAGGAAGCAGAAGAAGACTCACTGTCACAGTGTCGCCCAGTTAGTGACCTAGAATGGAAATCCTTAGCTTTGGTTTTGGTCCCCTATTCAGCTAGACCCTTCTCAACAGACTAGTCTGTCTGGTTTTTTTTTTTTTTTTTTTTGAGACAGTCTCACTTTGTTGCCGTGGCATCATCCTAGCTCACAGCAACCTCCAATTCCTGGGCTCAAGCGATCCTCCTGCCTCAGCCTCCCGAGTAGCTGGGACTATAGGCATGGGCCACCATGCCCGGCTAATTTTTTCTATATATTTTGAGTTGGCCAATTAATTTCCTTCTATTTTTAGCAGAGATGGGGGCTCGCTCTTGCTCAGGCTGGTCTCGAACTCCTGACCTTGAGCGATCCTCCTGCCTCGGCCTTCCAGAGTGCTAGGATTACAGGCGTGAGCCGCCGAGCCCGGTCTAGTCTGTCTTTAGTAGGAAGAACCAAGAAGACAACAGTCTAAATGCAGGCAAGGGCTTGTTGCCATTTTGAATGGGCATGGGCTGTCCTAGTGGGACACCCATTCCAGCCAAAGCCACCCAGTGAAACCACCCACCACTGCTCACTGTGCCTGAAAGAACACAGGGGCTGGGAGACTGTTGCCTCTGATTTTATCTCTTGCCTTAGAAAGTTTCCATCGCATTCCATTTAACACAGCTGTGCTGGCTCTTCCATGAAACTCTTTGCTGCTGCTTTAGAATTCTTAGTCCTTCAGAAATATTAGATTTCTAAACTGGACTGAGATTCAAGAGCTACGATGCATATACTTTCTCCTCTGTTTTGGTTAATTGCTGCTGCATAAATCTAGGAGTACTACTATTCTTACATTTAATCTAGTGTATTTTGTTTTATTAGATTTCTTTATTTTTTTCCTTGACAGAGTCTCACTCTGTTGCCCAGGCTAGAGTGCCGTGGCATCAGTCTAGCTCACAGCAACCTCCAACTCCTGGGCTCAAGCGATCCTCCTGCCTCAGCCTCCCAAGTAGCTGGGACTACAGGCATGGGCCACCATGCCAGGCTAATTTATATATATATATATATATATATATATATATATATATATATTTTTTTTTTTTTTTTTAGTTGGCCAATTAATTTCTTTTCTATTTATAGCAGAGACGGGGTCTCACTCTTGCTCAGGCTGGTTTCAAACTCCTGACCTTGAGCTATCCTCCCGCCTCGGCCTCCCAGAGTGCTAAGATTACAGGCGTGAGCCACCACGCCTGGCCTATTTTATTAGATTTCTGTGGCTTCCTGTTACAGGAACTGTGTGAGGTTTTGTGGGGAGGTCCCTGTCGACTTTAAAGGACTCTTCCGGTTAGTTTGCTGAGGGCCATTGGCCTTGGTTGGCTGCTAAGGAGGACTGTTTGAAATCACCTACTCCCCCAAAGTACACCAAACAAATTCAATTTCTAGAAATGAGAGTGAAAGATCTCTACAGTCAAATGTGTCTGTTATTTCTCCACAAAGCTCTCAGCCCTTAGCTTGGCAAATGTTTGCTGCTGCTTTGTTCCTTCTCTCACTCTCTCTGTCTCTCTCTGTCTCTCTCTCTCCCTTAAAGCAACTGTATAAATCAAACTGCCTTAGCCTTACAAAGCTTCTCAACTGTTGTCTTATTGGAAAGTTTCTCTGAAAGTAGTCTAAACAATTTCAGATGAAAAGAACTAAAAATATTTTAAAGCTACTTAAACTTTAATCTTAGCACAAGTTTTCCTGTTGTGGTTATTCACATCTTATAAAATATTCAAGGGGTCATTCGTCCTGTGCCTGTATTTCTCTTTTGTGGTTGGCTGACGACATTGCCTAAGTGTTTTCGAGAGGTTATAAATGCAAACTGCTGACTTTTTTCCTAAATGAATTCCGAGGCCTGGGTAGACTGTGTCAATCTGACAGTGTTACTTTTGTGCCTTGATCCTGCAATTATTTATTTTTTAAAGTATCTACCTACATAAACTAGCACTTTCCCAGAAAGTGCTAGAAACTGGGAAGATTTGGTTACCTTTTTGGTAACCAGAATTGCTTTGGGCTTACATTTGCCATCTTTTCCTCCCTCTCCCAGCCTTTCTCACCTCTTTGCAATGCTGCTTAATATCAAACCAAGAGAAGAATGTTATCAGGGCTAGATACTCCCCCTGAAGCAAGAGTCTTGTGGTGAGCTGGCTAAAAGGGAAACAAGCAGGTGGATTATTCTTTAGGGTCTTCCGACAATTTTCTTTAGCCTGTATTTCTTTTATGTTCACTGTGAACTTCTGGAAGCAATGGGCTCTTGAAACACTTTGTATTTTCCTAAGTGAGAAAAATGATGTGTGACCATTTCTCTAAGAGAAGTGTTGGCTCTTTATAAGAGACTGAGGTCGTCCCCTTTGTCACTTTCTGAAATACTCTGGAGAGGGTAGGAGGGAGGGTCACCAGAGCTGACATGCCTCTCAGAAACTGACAAACAGGAGTGGAGTATTGATCTACCTCCTTGGACCAGCATCTAGAGCTGCCAGGGCAGGTGGGGGAGAGAGGGAGGGAAAAGAGAGAGGGGAAGGGAGCTAGGGCAGGAAGATGCGATAAGGGAGAGAGAATGAATGAATTGTTCTTTTAAATATAAACCTGGTGGTTAGTGTCCTTAAGCTAAGAGCTGTGGGTCTCAAGAAGCTTGGAAGCTCAGAATCACCTGTGGAGGTCGGGTGCGGTGGCTCACACCTGTCATCCTAGCACTCTGGGAGGCCGAGGCAGGAGGATCGCTCCAGGTCAGGAGTTCAAAACCAGCCTGAGCAAGAGCGAGACCCCCGTCTCTACTATAAATAGAAAGAAATTAATTGGCCAACTAATATATATAGAAAAAATTAGCCGGGCATGGTGGCGCATGCCTGTAGTCCCAGCTACTCCGGAGGCTGAGGCAGGAGGATCGCTTGAGCCCAGGAGATTGAGGTTGCTGTGAGCTAGGCTGACACCAGGGCACTCTAGCCTGGGCAACAGAGTGAGACTCTGTCTCAAATAAATAAATAAATAAATTAGCAAGACAAAGCAGATATTCTCCCATGCTTTCAAAAATTCAGAAATGAAACCCTTCAAAAAAATCTTTCAGAAAAATGTATTCTTGTGTTGAGATAAGAGTTTAAGAAAGCAGATTTTTAAAAGAAAAACTTCTTCCACTTCATCATGCATGTGACTTAGATGCCCAACATTACGGTGAAAAAGATTTGGCAAGCTTGAGTTTGATTGTCCTCTAATTCCTTAAATTTCTAAGTGAGGGAAATGCTAAAATTTGGGTTATCATTTATGTAGACAACATATTTAATAGAGCTTAAAACTGAACGTTAGACTCTGAATATATGATATGCACATATGGATCATTGCCGTCTTCAGGGAAACAAGATTCCAGCTCTAAAATACATTTGAAAGTGCCACATTGATTCCAGCTTTACATATTAAAAAACACTGGAGGAAAATCCAATAAAATGTGAGCAGTGTTTTTGTCTTGATTGTGTGACCCAGATGATCTAAAAAGTTTTCTTTATATTCTTCTGCCTTTTCAAAATTTCTATAATACCTATTTATTAGTTTGAAATTTCAAAAATTTTTCTTATAAAAACATATCTTTGGCCAGGTGCGGTGGCTCACGTCTGTAATCCTAGCACTCTGGGAGGCTGAGGTGGGAGGATCACTCAAGGTCAAGAGTTCGAGACCAGCCTGAGCAAGAGTGAGACCCCCGTCTCTACTATAAATAGAAAGAAAATTTCAGCTCTAGCCCACAAAAAAGAAAAGTTTTAAAATAAAAAAAAGAAAAAAGAAATTTTTTTATTGTAAAAGATTTTTAAAACTATTTTGAAAAGATAATTAAAAAATAAAAAGAAATTAATTGGCCAACTAAAAATATATAGAAAATATTAGCTGGGCATGGTGGTGCATGCCTGTAGTCCCAGCTACTGGGGAGGCTGAGGCAGGAGGATCGCTTGAGCCCAGGAGTTTGAGGTTGCTGTGAGCTAGGCTGACACCATGGCACTCTAGCCCAGGCAACAGAGTAAGACTCTGTCTCAAAAAAAAACAAACAAACAAACAAAAAAAAAACCTCCATATCTTTGATCAGACCAGCAATTCATCTTGGCCAAAGTTTTATTTCCTTATTGGCACCAAATAACATTTTTGGGAAAAGTATGGGAGTTGTTTCCCAAGTCTACTTAGAAGATTAGGGACGATTAGGGAAAACATTTTCATTTTCCACTCAAACGTCATTAAGTTATTAGAGGGTATATGTAATGTACATCTAAGTTATGAAGCATATATTTAAACAAACACTAGTGAACCCCGCCCAATTTAAGAATCAAAGCATTCCCATGACTATGGAAGCTTCCCGAAGCTATCCGTATTTCTTTGCTTGTCCCATCCCTTGTTGACCTGTCCCGGAGGAAACCACCATTCTGAATTTTGTATTAATCAAAATTTAAATTAGATCTATCACATATGTTTGAATCCCTAAAAGAATATATTTTTTAAAGTTTTGTTTGTTTTTGAGTTGTATAAAAGTAGTATTAGGCCGGGCGAGGTGGCTCACGCCTGTAATCCTAGCACTCTGGGAGGCCGAGGCAGGAGGATTGCTCAAGGTCAGGAGTTCAAAAACAGCCTGAGCAAGAGCAAGACCTCATCTCTACTAAAAATAGAAAAAAATTAGCTGGATGACTAAAAATATATATAGAAAAAATTAGTGGTGGCACTAATGGGAGAAAAGAAATGGTGGCACATGCCTGGAGTCCCAGCTACTTGGGAGGCTGAGGCAGGAGGATCGCTTGAGCCCAGGAGTTGGAGGTTGCTGTGAGCTAGGCTGACGCCACAGCACTCTAGCCCTGGCAACAGTGTGAGACTCTGTCTCAAAAATAAAATAAAATAAAAGTTTCAAAAATAGTGGTATCATACCATATATTATGTAATTCTTCAGTGAATTGCTTTTTTCACTCATGCAGAGAAGTTCATTCATATTCAGTGCTGTTTCTATTTTGTGAACATACCACCATTGATGTAGATATCTTTTCCTACTGGTGGATCTTTAGGTTGTTTGCAGTTTTTTTGCTATTATGAACATTGCCTCTCTGAACTTTCTTGTATATGCCTTGTGTAGCAGCACCTCTAGGAGGATTTCTCTAGGGTAAATATTAATACTAGGAGTAGAACTTCTGGCTTACAGGATGTATGGCTGTTTAGCTTTACACCATAATAAGTTGTTTTCCAAAGTTCAACAAAACTACCAGCGGTATATATCATTTCCCTTGTTTCAAATCTTCATCAACACTTGTATTGTTAAACTCAGTTTTTGCCAAATCTGTTGTGAATTCTTTTTACCCATAAATAGCATTTAAACCTTCTTGAAGCTATTTATGTTTTCAGCCTGCATGACTTCTTGGAGCTAAAAGTTTCCATATGTTTACTGTTTACTGTGTACAAATATTTCCTGTTTCAGCCCAGAGCTGAGGTATTTTGTGAGAGCTTGGACTCTTGTCTCCAGGCTAGCTCAGTTATTTCCACTGGTCACCAAGAACAATACCAGAAAAATGTATGGAAAACTAATTACTGAGACCTTTTGTCTGTATCATGCTAAAAATGTTACCATTTTGTTTTCTACAAGCTCCTGGGAGTCAGGACTTGATTTTGCACTTGAAAAACAATTGGTCCCTTCCCCTCACCCAAAAAATTAAATATCAGTCTCCAAATGAAAACCAGAGAGATGGATTGAAAATGACTAAGTAGGCTGGGCATGGTGGCTCACGCTCCTAATCCTAGCACTCTGGGAGGCCGAGGTGGGTGGATAGCTCCAGGTCAGGAGTTCAAAACCAGCCTGGGCAAGAGTGAGACCCCTGTCTCTACTGAAAACAGAAAGAGATCAATTGGCCAACTAAAAATATATAGAAAAAATTAGCTGGGCATGGTGGCGCATGCCTGTAGTCCCAGCTACTCGGGAGGCTGAGGCAGGAGGATCGCTTGAGCCCAGGAGTTTGAGGTTTCTGTGAGGTAGGCTGACGCCACAGCACTATAGCCCAGGCAACAGAGTGAGGCTCTGTCTCAAAAAAAAAAAAAAAAAAATGAATAAAAAAGAAGAAAGGACGGATAGATGGACAGAAAATGTAAAAGAGAGAAACTATTAGGATGTGGATCTAATAGGATATATGTATAAACTCAATGTGCTCAAATGTTTAAAGTATAGAAACTTGGTATGCTGATCATGGTATGCTGACCACCAGCTCAAAAGCAGGTGGATATTAGGTATTTTAGTTTTTGTTACAATCCAGTCTTAGAAATCAGAATGGAATTAATCCTGGAGTTGAAAAGAATTATATAAATAACTTATCTGCAGTGTTAGGGGAAGATTCAGAATTGTACCTTTTATTCTGGATATATCAGTAAAGGCAGCTTGTGATTTGTGATTACATGAGCATCAGGATTGATATATGCCTCCAAATATATCCTTCTTATGCTCTATTTTTTTATAGAAAATTTACAGAAATTCTATTTTTAATTTATTTAATATTTTTTTCTTTTTTTTTTTTCACCAAGATAACGGGCAGGATGAAAAGAAATTCTAAGATATCACTGAATCCGCTATTGGGATTTTGAACTCTGACTTAATCATCACCTGTCCATGACTGGGGCTAAGGGCAGCTGTCTTCCCCAGGGTACAGTAGGCCTTTGCCAACCTTGTAGTCTCTCCAGCTTCATTCCCTTAGCTACTGGGGTGGTGTTCTTGCCGATTTCCATACATCTCTTTAAAAAGCCCTATTATGCAAAAATAGAAACATAGGCCAATGGAACAGAATAGAAAACTCAGATATAAAACCATCCAAATACAACCAACAACCAACTGATCTTTGACAAAGCAGACAACGATATACACTGGGGAAAGAATCCCTATTCAATAAATAGTGCTGGGGAAATCTGATAGTCACAGTCAGAAGAATGAAACAGGATCCATATCTCTCACCCCTCACAAAAATTAATTCAAGATAGATAACAAACTTAAATGTAAGGCATGAAAACATAAGAGTTCTAGAAGAAAATGTGGGAAAAACTCTTCTAGATATTAGCCTGGGCAAAGAATTTCTGAAGAAGAACCCAAAGGCAATCACAGCAACAACAAAAATAAATAAATGGGACTTGATTAAATTAAAAGTTTCTGTATAGCCAAGGAAATAATTAGCAGAGCAAATAGACAACCTACAGAATGGGAGAAAACATTCTCAAGCTATACAACCAATAAAGGGCTAATAATCAGAATCTACAAAGAACGAAAGCAAATCAGCAAGGAAAAAACAAACGACCTCATTAAAAAGTGGGCAAGAGACATGAACAGAAGCTTTTTAAAAGAAGACAGACAAAAGGCCAATAAACATATGAAAAAATGCTCAATGTCACTAATCATCAGGGAAATGCAAATTAAAACCACAGTGAGATATCACCTTACTCCAGTCAGAATGGCCTTTATTAAAAAGTCCAAAAATAATAGATGCTGGCGTGGATGCAAAGAGAAAGGAACACTTATACACTGTTGGTGGGACTGAAAATTAGCACAACCTCTGTGGAAAACAGCGTGAAGATTCCTCAAAGAACTAAAAATTGACCTACCATTTGATCCAGCAATCCCACTACTGGTTATTCACCCAAAGGAAAAGAAGTCATTTTATGAAAAAGACACCTGCTCTTGAATGTTTATTGCCACATAGTTCACAATTGCAAAGATGTGGAAACAACCCAAGTGCCCATCAATTCATGAGTGGATTAACAAAATGTGGTATATGTATACCATGGAGTACTTCTCAGCCATAAAGAAGGATGAATTAATGCCTTTTGCAGCAATTTGGATGGAACTAGAGACCATTATCCTAAGTGAAGTATCTAAAGAATGGAAAAACAAATACCACATGCACTCACTACTAAATTGGAACTACCTGAGGAGCACACATGTGCACAGAGGTGGGTAAAACTCAACGGAAATCAACCAGAGGCTTGGGGGGAGGAGGGGATAGGTGGTGGGCATGCCTATAACCATGACTCGAGCATTATAAAAGTGATTCACGTAACCAAAATTATTTGTACCCCATAATACTTTGAAATAAATAATAAAGCCCTGTTACCTACTTGACAGTAGGCAACAGAGATAATGGAATCTCCCCTTTCAAGTTTTGTTCTGACTCCATTTTACACATGAGAAATTAGAGCTCAGATACTTGGGGGAGATAGTTCGAGTTTCCCATAAGGTCTGACCTCTTAACTTTGGACCTAATGTAACAGTAACAGGTACATGCAGAACCACTTGCTGATTCACAAGGACAAGCGAGCAAAATGTTCTAGAACACACTGCCCTTGACTTGATGAGGCAGGAAGACCAAGATGCCAACTCTACTCGAAATTCGTGCCATTCCAATCGGTCACTGGTGACTACACCCTCCCAAGTACCTCTTGTTCCCGCAAGATTTTTCAGGCAAAGGTGTCATCAGGCTTGGTT
Organism: Mirza zaza; assembly: GCA_008750895.1. NCBI lineage: Eukaryota > Metazoa > Chordata > Mammalia > Primates > Cheirogaleidae > Mirza > Mirza zaza. The sequence continues at coordinate 95,899 of VSMD01123940.1, forward strand.
TTTGATGTTTCAGCCTTGCTAAGTCATTGCATGTCTCTCAGTAGTTAAAAATACGAAGGGCTGCGCGTTTAAAAAAATTTTAAGTTCTGCATATCTGATGTGCACTTTGACATATGCTCTTTGTAGTTGCTAAATCAGCTTGCTATTCTCCAGATCCTTCTTTTTAGGTTAGCTTTCCTCTTGCCTTAGAATGTTCTCTGTTCCCAGCAGAATTAAGAACAAAATGAAATTTGAGCTAATATAGTAAAAAAGGTACTAATCATTCGCCAACGTCAATTAACTGAGCCTCTATTTTTTTCATGTAAAGAGATATAATAATACCTTTCTTTGCCTCGCTCATAGCTTTATTATAAAGTTCATATGATATTATAGGGAACATGTCTCTAAGCTGTAAAGTGCTTGCTTATGGAAGATATTATTGTTCTTGAAATGGCTACAAGCTAGTCTTTTTTTGTTGTATTTTTTTTTGAGACAGAGTCTCAATCTCTTGCCCAGGCTAGAGTGCCATGGCATCAGCCTAGCTCACAGCAACCTTGAACTCCTGGGCTCAAGTGATCCTCCTGCCTCAGCCTCCCGAGTAGCTGGGACTACAGGCATGCGCCACCATGCCCGGCTAATTTTTTTCTATACATATTTTTTTTTTAGTTGGCCGATTAATTTCTTGCTATTTTTAGTAGAGACGGGGGTCTCGCTCTTGCTCAGGCTGGTTTTGAACTCCTGACCTTGAGCGATCCGCCCGCCTTGGCCTCCCAGAGTGCTAGGATTACAGGCGTGAGCAAGCTAGGCTTTTAATAAGGAATGTCCTGGGTGATGAACTGGTAAGAACAGATTCTAAGATTCACTCTTTCTGGGTTACAGTCTCTGTTTTATCTTTCCAGAATGGCAAAGCACAATGGTTGAAATTATTAATAGAGCCTTTAAAAAAAAAAAAAATCAAATGCTGTACATGTTGACTCTTTATCGTAAAAGTCATCCCTGGATGGAACTTCTCAAGACTAACAAGGGGGAGGGGATATAATATTTTAGGCATGTTTTCTCATTAGACACTTCTACGTTGTGCATTGGTTTGTACATCGTTGTTATTTTCACTAAAATAATGATTGCTCATTTCTCACCGCCACTCTCCAATTTCTCCTTTCCTCTCATCTGTATTAATAAAGAGGCATTACTAGGACAGAAGGTTGAGTAGTGAGGAAGTTGATAACAAATAGGAACAAATAGCCTATGAATTGGTGAGTAGATTTTTTGAGGTTGCCTGGGGTTGTGAGAATCATGACCAAGTTGAAATTGTTTTGAAATACTTTGTTCACGGGCCTGTCTGCCCCACTAAATTGTATGCTGTTATGGGGGATATGTCATTTCTTATACATTTAAACCTCCCTACTATTCATCAAGGGTGTCTCACCCCCATAATATGCCAAAATAAAATAAATAAATAAATAAAAGTAAAAAAAAAAAAAAGAGTGTCTGACACTTAGTAGGTGCTCATTAGATGTCTATTGAACAGAACTTAACTGGTGGCATCTGGCATGCTTAACTTAGGAAAAAGCTGCTCCTCGTTTTCAACAATAAGGACCAGGCAACATATGAAACTGGAAAAAATAACTTTCTAGTCTTTTGATATCTTTCCACACTCCCTGCCCCAAACAATAGAGTTGATTCCTGTTGCTGAATGATATACAGAAACCTCACCCCTGTTGTTCTAACAACATATTTATTGAGCAACTACTATGTGCCAGGCACTGCCCTAAGTGCCTTAGCTGCATCAATTCACTTTATCATCGAAGGAACAGCAACACTATGTGTTCTTTGTATCTTCATTTTATGCACGTGGAAACTGATATAGATGGAAACACACATGCCTCCCCAAAGGAGATGTATATAACCTCCCCCAAATCACAAATTGAATAAGTGACGGAGTGGAGATTCAGGCCTGAAAGTCTAATTTCCACACCCATGTTCTTAGCCACTACACCATAGTTCCTCTTGGAACCGAGTCGCTCTGGAGACAGGAGACCCTTGCTTCTTTTTTTTTTTTTTTTTTTTTGAGACAGAGTCTCGCTTTGTTGCCCAGGCTAGAGTGAGTGCCGTGGCGTCAGCCTAGCTCACAGCAACCTCCAACTCCTGGGCTCAAGCGATCCTCCTGCCTCAGCCTCCTCCCGAGTAGCTGGGACTACAGGCATGCGCCACCATGCCCGGCTAATTTTTTCTATATATATTTTTTAGTTGGCCAATTAATTTCTTTCTATTTTTAGTAGAGACAGGGGTCTTGCTCTTGCTCAGGCTGGTTTCGAACTCCTGACCTTGAGTGATCCTCCCGCCTCGGCCTCCCAGAGTGCTGGGATTACAGGCGTGAGCCACCTCGCCTGGCCCACACGCTCTTCTTTAATTGGTGCAGACATCGTTGCAAGATGACATTGTGTGACTAGCATAGTATACAAATGAGAAAAGTAAGCGTGGGACAGGACAGAGCGGAATGGGAAGGTTGGCTTCAACCAGACCAGCTGGAGCTTCGTTGAATGTTGCTGCCACTTTCTCCCTGGAGGTACAGAGTTTTGTTGAATCCACTAAGGATCCTCCTGAAACTGTGGTTGGAACAAATCTCTTAGCGATCCAGGCTTTCTATAGCCACTTATAGAAAATAAGAAGCTATTATGAAAAGCTTAAATGGCTTCCAGCAGGGAAGTCAACCTGGACAGAAAATCCTTTGCATGCCACTGAGTTCTTTTCATTGAGAGCCTAATTTGTGTTCTCATGTTGTGTGTGGAAACATGGGGAAATAGTGAAAGACAATATAGTAAGAATGAGAATTCAGAAAGAGTTTTCTCTAGAAAGAACATTATGAATTGTAGATAGAATCCCAGGCTAACCCACCAAAAAGGGTGTAAGTAAAATGCTATATATTTGTAATTTAAAAAGTAGAAAATGGGCTGCGCATGGTGACTCACGCCTGTAATCCTAACAATCTGGGAGGCCGAGGCGGGAGGATCGCTCAAGGTCAGGAGTTCGAAACCAGCCTGAGCAAGAGTGAGACCCCGTCTCTAATATAAATAGAAAGAAATTAATTGGCCAACTAAAAATATATAGAAAAAAAATTAGCCGGGCATGGTGGCGCATGCCTGTAGTCCCAGCTACTCGGGAGGCTGAAGCAGGAGGATTGCTTGAGCCCAGGAGTTGGAGGTTGCTGTGAGCTAGGCTGACGCACTCTAGCCAGGGCAACTGAGTGAGACTCTCTCAAAAATAAATAAATAAATAAATAAAATAAAAAGTAGAAAATAGTCTTGTTGAAATATTTTAGTAAAATGTAATAAAATAAATCATTTATTTTGAAAGCAAATGCTTAAGAAAAACTGTTTTAATGAAAATAAGGCTTAAAAGCTGGGCGCAGTGGCTCACGCCTGTAATCCTAGCACTCTGGGAGGCCGAGGCGGGCGGATTGCTCTAGGTCAGGAGTTTGAAACCAGCCTGAGCAAGAGCGAGACCCCATCTCTACTAAAAAATAGAAAGAAATTAATTGGCCAACTAATATATATAGAAAAAATTAGCCGGGCATAGTGGCGCATGCCTGTGGTCCCAGCTACTCGGGAGGCTGAGGCAGGAGGACTGCCTGAGCCCAGGAGTTTGAGGTTGCTGTGAGCTAGGCTGACGCCAGGACACTCACTCTAGCCTGGGCAACAAAGTGAGACCCTGTCTCGAAAAAAAAAAAAAAAAAAAGAAAAGAAAAGAAAAGAAGGCTTAAGGAAATAAGATATTGGTGTAGATATTGAAGAGACTTTCAGGGAACTTTTGAGGATTTTAGGTTTAAGCACAATTTTGATGTATTCCAAGTATCCAGAACAATCTCTGACACATTCTTAGGTGTTCAGTGAATACTTATTGAATGTACGTGGATTACATTTTATCTTTACTTCAAGAAGTATCAGTTTCCTTTATCTTGATAGAAAAGCATATTGATTAGAGCTGCACTTGGGCCACAGATGAAATAAAGAGAAGGAAAGAGGGAGAAAGAAAGAAAGAAAGAAAGAAAGAAAGAAAGAAAGAAAGAAAGAAAGAAAGAAAGAAAGAAAGGGAATGTTGAGTGTCGATGTGAGAAATAGGTTGTCTGAGATGTTATTAATGATGTTGTTAACTGTGGGAAAATAAAGAAAAAGCCAGAACTACTTTGCATTTTTCTCTCCTCATCCTTCTGCCCAAGGGACCAGAAAGAAGGGGATAGGTTTTGTGTTTCACGTTCCCCAAGCCAGCCACTAAGTGGCGCTGTCAGACAAGGACAGTTTAGTTGCCGTCCAGAGCTTTTGACAGCTGGAGAGAGAAACAGAAATAAGGTGCTTTTGAGTGAATAGCATTAGTTATAGGTGGAATATTGATAATGCAATGGATGAATTGAAGTGATTGAATGTCTCCAAAGCAATATGACAATTTCATCTACTTGATTCTCCATTATCTGTGTGTGGCTTGTGTGTATTAGATTTTTCTTAATACCAGGTCTGGTATTTCTATCACCAGCATTTACATTTTTGAGCGCCCTTCCTCCTCCATGCAACAAATACATTTTAGGGATTACCATTTTAAATTCTCATTAATAAATGAATTAATAAATGGTATAGAGTAATAGAGCACTGGGCAAGGAATCAGAGTTGGATTTCAATTTTAACTCCTCTGCTTCATAGTCAAAAATAACCTTGGCTGCATCATTTAACTTATTTAAAACTTAGTTCTCTTCTCTGTAAAACGTGGCTAAGAACATCACGCCTTGTGTATTTACTCCGGTTGTGATTCCGTGAGATTGTACTCATGAAACAACTTAGCAAAGTGTCAAATGATGTGCACATTTCCAGAAAGAAGTGTTGTACTTTCCTTAATCCAGCAAAGTGGAGGTTTGGGGCCAGATGATCTCTGAGACCATTTCTCTTCCAAAATTCTGAAAATCAGAGTGGCTGGGTTTTAAGTCATCATGTTCTTCCTCCTCAACAGGTTACCAATGTCATTGACCCAAGAAAGGGAGTACCAAGGTCTATTCTGGGCACCGTTCGCTCCTGATTTCCTTAAGGCGTTGTGCCTAGTTTCAATTTCAAAGGACAACTGAGGAGTCTGTGAAACTTTTTTTTTTTTTTTTTTTTTTTTGAGACAGAGTCTCATTTTGTTGCCCAGGCTAGAGTGAGTGTGAAACATTTTGAGCCAAGGTGCTAGTTAATATTCAGCCTGCCTGTTGAATGACTGTGATCATATAACTTGTCATCCAACCTAGAACACTCAACAGTATATAAGTCGTGCTATTAATAATTATACCAGGCCAGGCGAGGTGGCTCATGCCTGTAATCCTAGCACTCTGGGAGGCCGAGGTGGGCGGATGGCTCGAGGTCAGGAGTTCGAAACCAGCCTGAGCAAGAGTGAGACCCCTGTCTCTACTATAAAAAATAGAAAGAAATTAATTGGCCAACTAATATATATAGAAAAGATTAGCCGGGCATGGTGGCGCATGCCTGTAGTCCCAGCTACTTGGGAGGCTGAGGCAGCAGGATCGCTTGAGCCCAGGAGTTGGAGGTTGCTGTGAGCTAGGCTGACGCCACGGCACTCACTCTAGCCTGGGCAACAGAGCGAGACTCTGTGTCAAAAAAAAAAAAATTTATACCAGTACAACAGTCATTTGTCAGAAGCATCCCAGGCAAACCTGGACATCTGGTCCCCTCATTGTACATAAATGTTAAATTCCTCACTTAGGTAGGGGATAGTGAAATTGCTCCTGTGGACCTCAGGCATCTCTACTACTGTTATGGATTAGCAAGATGCAAGTGTGTTAGGACCTTAGAGGGCAGAGCAACATATGACAAACAGGAGGCTACTTTTCACTCTTCAGAAAGCATATTGTATATTGTTGCAGCTCTGTGGTTAAAGTAAGAGGTACACTACAGCTTCATATTTCCTGACCTTTCCAATGTTTTTTTTTTTTTTGCAGTTTGAATATATAAGGTAGAAATTTATCTGGTAGAATGAATAACGCTTGGGCCTCTGCCTGCTTTGGGTATTGTGAGTGTGGTTGTGCTAATGCTTAGTAAGTGTGAATATCCATTACATCTCAAACAGAGCTCGGTCCTATGATCAAATATAAACAGAGGAACAAAAACAGTTTGTCCTAGAGATTTCTATGGGGCACAGCCACGTGCTCAGGGCTTTTCAAACCAGATAATGCAGAAAGGGTCAGATTTGTGAAACAAATTGAATTATCAGATCTAGTCTTTTATTTATTTATTTATTTATTTTTGAGACAGAGTTTCACTCTATTGCCCAGGCTAGAGTACAGTGGCATCAGCCTAGCTCACAGCAACCTCAAACTCCTGGGCTCAAGCGATCCTCTTGCCTCAGCCTCCTTATTAGCTCAGACTATAGGAATGTGCCACCACGACTGGTTAATTTGTTCTGTTTTTTGAACAGATGGGGTGTCACTCTTGGTCAGGCTAGTCTCGAACTCCTGATCTGAAGCCATCCTTCTGCCTCGGCCTCCCAGAGCGCTAGGATTACAGGCGTGAGCCACCACGCTCTGCCCAGATCTAATCTTTGAAAATGTCTGATGCCTTTAATACGCCAATAAATGAGACAAATAGATTTCTGCTAAGTGGGAAAAAGTCTCCATATTTTCTGATGTGAACCATTAAACCTGAAGAGAAATTTGCACCACCAAGCTTGGAAGCAAATAAAAAGATCAACTTTCTATTAATAAATAGTTTGTGGGGAGGAAAAATGGCCCAAAATAAGTCAAAATGGCAGCTAATAAATATCTTTTTGTGTTTTAGAGTATGTTAGTAATTTTCAGTTGCCCATTTAGGGTCCTAATTATGTTTTGTTTAGGAGAATATTAACTAAATCAATTAGATCAATAGACCACAAGATAGGGAGATGTATTTGTCGCATGAGGAAGGGTGCTCAGAAATGTAAATGCTGATGATAGAAAATACCAGACTTGGTATTAAAAAAATCTAATACACACAAGCCACACACAGATAATGGGGAATCAAGTAGATGAAATTGTCATATTGCTTTGGAGACATTCAATCACTTCAAACTGTTAACATTTTCTTTCTAAAAATGTTCTCTTCCAGGTTCCATGTGATTAAAAAATAAAATAAAATAAAATAAAAATAAACAAAATAAAAATGTTCTCACTCCCAGTGCCTGACTCTAAAAAGGGCAGTTCATTTTTAATTCTGGGGACGTGACATCATGATTGATTTTTTAAAAAAATATATACTGGGTTCTATAATATTTTTGCCCGAGCCCAAATTATATAGTAAGATACATGAGTCAGAACCTGTGTGCTATTGCACACGCACGAGCAGTAGATATTTAGGCTGCCCGGTGACACACCTTTCTGTAGGTCATTGTACTCTGCCTCACAGGAGCAGCCATAACTTCCTCAGGTTGGCTGTGTGTTTGGAAAAGTCCAGAAAAGTGTCTTTGAGAGAATGGAATTATCTCTTTGTACAAATGTACTTTAATCAATTATTATTTTTTTTATGGTCCAGCCACCATTCTAATTTTATGACTACAATTAGGTAATGAATCAAATGACACACAGCTGGTGGTACCTTGCCAGGGCTCCAAATGATACCAAAGTCCAACGACTCGTGCTGCTCGTTGCCATGCGACTCAGTTACATGGCTCTTATTTTTTTCCTGATTGAGTTGTTTTTGTGAACAGGTGTTCAGCTAATGGGACGGACGGCGTGTATAGCTTTAGCCAGCTAATTGACATCACAAAATAATTGAAGAGGATGGATAGACTAGAATGTCCAGCTCAGGGGATAATTGTAAACCTACAGTAGATCACTTCTCTGAGCTTCAGACAGAGTGTTGCAGAAAGAAACTGGGTGGAGGTTCTGAAGATTCAGATTCTCCTTCCAGCTCTATCACTTAGTCTCCACGTGACTTTGGACAACTCACTTAATTGCCTGAGACCTCCATTTCTTCATCTACTATTGAAGCTATTATCTTATCTTGCCCCGCCTACCTCCCAGGGCTGTTGCAGCATTCAATGAGATGGATTATATTTATGAATGGCACTATAAATCATAAACACTATATAAACACAAGGTATTAAGGCTCTAATGCAACTTTCTCAATGACTCAGGACATAATGTTGGGTGACCAAATGACATGAGGTTTTGCAATCATTAAAATGGCAAACCATTTCAGAAACTTCACCCCACCTCATGAGTCATAAAATGTCTTAGAACGTTTCACTTGTTTTGTCCAGGTAATCAATGCTTCTAGAATTGATTAGGCCACGTTTAAGAACCTGACATTTAGAAAGGAAATCACTGGAGACTATGTTCTTGAAGTTCTAGAAGATTATTTCAGTGGCTCCATCTCTTATTAAAATACTGAGGAATCTGAAGAAGCCTCTAAATGTTTGAAATACGAGACCAGAGCTGGTATTATCATGTCTACATTTATCATGGGCAGTTCAGTACTCCATATTGTTAAAGAAAACAGAGGCCACTAGCCCAGCCCTTTCCCTTCCCCGTCTCCACCAACCAGAGCCAAAGGGTGGTGGAGCAGCTGTATGGGATTATTTGTTACAGCATTTTTGTGAGACTCAGAGGCAGGAGAGATGATCAACACTGGAAGATTCCATCAGTAAAAGGTGCATCTAATTAACAGACTATTGAAAATGTGTTAGAAATATCATCAATAGACCTGGTGCGGTGGCTCATGCCTGTAATCCTAGCACTCTGGGAGGCCAAGGCAGGAGGATCGCTCAAGGTCAGGAGTTCAAAACCAGCCTGAGCAAGAGTGAGACCCCTGTCTCTATTAAATATAGAAAGAAATTAGCTGCACAACTAAAGATATATAGAGAAAAATTAGCCGGGCATGGCGGCACATGCCTGTAGTCCCAGCTACTTGGGAGGCTGAGGCAGGAGGATCTCTTGAGCCCAGGAGTTGGAGGTTGCTGTGAGCTAAGCTGACACCATGGCACTCTAGCCCGGACAACAGAGTGAGCCTCTGTCTAAAAAAAAAAAGAAAAGAAAGAAACATCATCAACAACATAGGTCGATCTTAAAGATAGAATGCTGAGTGAGAAGAATGAAGGAAAAGAGGAAGAGTGGGAGAGCAGGAGAAATAGAATGAGATTTGAAATCTAAGAGAGAGTCTCGTGTATGCCATGAATTAAAGACTATGTTAACACAAGCCCCGAGACCAAAAAAAAGAAGAAAAAAGCTTTAAAAATTACAAGATTGATGGACTGCCCCATCTTTCAGCTCTCCTGTATAATTCTTTCCAATATATTTTTTATATAAGGAGGGAATAATACTTCACAACTCACTCACTGTCCTTTATGTTGCAGCCACACCAGTCCCTGGGCTTGGTTTTTTCCAAGAGCAAGGTGACCTCCCTCCATACTTTTCCTTTCTTTCTTTTTTTTTTTTTTTTTGGTGTGGAAGGAGAGTTTTATTTTTATTTCACAGTATTACAGGGGTACACATGTTTTTGGTTACATGGATCACTTTTGTAATGCTCGAGTCAGGGTTAGAAGTGTGCCTGTCACCCAGATAGCGTGCATTGTACCAGTTAGGTAGGTTTTTGCCCATCCTTTCCTTCCATTCCACGCTCCCCCCTCCATACTTTTCAACACCATCCTTCAGTGGCTTCCTAGACTCCTCTTGTCTAAGCTAAATAACATCAGGTCCTTTTGCTGCTCCTTGTAGATCTCATTTTACTATGGTTTAGTCACCCAGGAGCTTTTCTGAGCTAGTTCCAAGGACTCTCCTGCCTTTTAAATGGTGGCAACCTGAGCCAGGAGTGCTTCTGAAAGTTGGGGACAGGGGTGGCCTCCTGCTTTCTTCTCTCCAGCTTCCTAAATCCCAGCTCCAGCCATCTCTTGAGGATGCCTGTCTACTTCCCAGGAAGAGTGTAACCAATACAAAATAAAATGGTACATACTTCCAGCGCTAGTTACTGAATTAAAGTTTTTTTTTTTTTTGTAAAACAGATTTCACTCTTGGGCACCAGTAAACTAAAAATCTGGAAAGGGTTGAGGGGATATAAGTGATCAGGAAGACTGTTTATGTAAATTTCCTTAGGGAGAAGCTACACAGGAAGGAAATGAAAATACATCAGCAAAGACTAGACTATCTAAGGCAGATCTGCTATGACCTTAAGAATTCCAGGAAATTTCCATCATGATCTCTGGAGATCTGGTGGCTAGAATGACTGCCATCAGTTTCCTGCCCAGTTTACACGAAGAGATTCTGAGCTGATCAATGTCTGCCTTAGGGCTGTTTGTTTGTTTTAACATACAAGGGCGGAGTAGTTCCTTTGTGAAAGATCTGGCAGGGTTTTCATGTTTGGTCACGTTTTATCAAAACCATCAGAAGCAAGTCACAAGAAATGGTGTAGGGATGGGTAAAACCTGACTTCTCTACTTTTAGAAGAGCTTCTACTGCTACCCAAACATGGCTATGAGCTAATGAGAGCCTGAAGCAAAGATCAGAGTAACTTGACCTTGTGATGAATAATTCGCTGAATTCCCAGCATTTTATACTGAACTTCTTCTTGCTGAGCCACCCGATAGACCAATTCTCAGTCTGGCCAGTAAGGATACAATGCTTCCCACGGGGACCCAGAGGGACAGTAAGTGACTCAGCACAGGCCAGAATGAGAAGGCCTGGCTTCTACAGCCAGCTCAGCCACCATCCAATCCTGAGATCCCAAGCGAGTCACTTTACTCTCTTGTACCTTCATGGATTGTATTCACAGGTGACCATATAGGTTATTGCTCAGGCCAGGCATTTTGGCGAGTAAAAGGGGATTCTATTAATAATCCCACTGGAGCAACTAATCTTTCAGGCTCTCCCTCTTCTTGCCTTAAAATTCCACAATAGCTGAGAAAATAGGACCCAGGTTCCTGACACCGGACCTGCACTCTGTCACTTGGGCTGCTCTGTCTTCTGCAGGACGTGTCCACACTGGAGTTCCCTGGAAGATGATCCGGCATATTGCTAAAAGACAGACGCTGTCACTTTCCCAGCAAATGAAAAGGACAGATTAAGCTGTACCTGCTTCGTTGCAGACTCTCACCCCTGCTGTGCGTCCCAAACCCCCTGTGAGTTTGGGATCAATGGCACTGGAATGCCAGATCCAAATCAGGGCCCCGAGAGGCAGGGGTCCCAGTGAGCAGGCCCAGGTTGGGTGAGTGCTTTTATAAATCACTCTGAGCTGCAGGCCACCCCTCTCTGCCAACAATTTCATCTCTCGGCCCTGTCCGCTGTCCATGTTTAGTGGACATTTAAAAAAGTCTGAGAAAGCCATCAACAGCATCCAAAAATTAAGCTGGTCAAGGTAATTATTTCATAAAGAAAAAAAAGAGAGAGAGAAAAAGTTTTTTAAAATAATTAAAAATAAATAAAAAATTAAGCTGGGTTAGGTTATAACACAGTCTTAAAAAAAAAACGTCCCAGGTGACCCTTTGAACTAAGCCATTCTACATGGAGAGAATTTGGAAATAAAGGTCAGGGGGAAATGTTCAAAGAAAAGTCATCTAAGGAGGGAAGACATTCTGTCACTGATACGAACCGATTTTATCAGCTGTGCAAACTCTGTCATTGGCTTTCAAAACAATTTTTTTTTTTTTTTTTTTTTTTGGTGAAACTCTGAATGGCAGGAAGAAGCATTTGGCTTCCAGCAGCAGCACTGGGCCAGTGTTGGCTGCCACACTAATGCCAGCAGCCTGGTCCTTTCCCCGGAGCTAGAGTCCTGAGTCTCCTGGGGGCTCCGGATCGAGCTGACTGTCACCCTCCCCTCTCCACTGCTGTTCTCAGTACTGCACCCCACAGCTGCCCTGGGTCCCCACCACCTGCAGACCCCGATTCCCCAGAAGGACATTAATTACACAACCAGCCACACCCCTCTTCAGAGGCAGCACGCACCCCATGCAGCTGCCACTTGCTGTCAAGAGCTGCAGCAATCTCGGTTTTTCTTTCTTTGAGACAGAGACTCACTGTTGCCTTGACTAGAGTGCTGTGGCATCAGCCTAGCTCACAGCAACCTCAATCTCCTGGGCTCAAGCGATCCTCCTGCCTCAGCCTCCAGAGTAGCTGGAGCTATAGGCACATGCCACTATGACCGGCTAATTTGTTTTGTATATATATTTTTAGTTAGTCAATTGATTTCTTTCTATTTTTAGTAGAGACGGGGTCTCGCTCAGGCTGGTTTCGAACTCCTGACCTCGAGTGATCCACCCACCTTGGCCTCCCACAGTGCTAGGATTACAGGCGTGAACCACCACGCCTGGCCTCGGTTTTTCTTTTTTTGAGACAGAGTCTCACTGTTGCCGTGACTAGAGTGCCATAGCGTCAGCCTAGCTCACAGCAACCTCAAACTCCTGGGTAATCCTCCCAGGACCCTCCTGCCTCAGCCTCCCAAGTAGCTGGGATGACAGGCATGTGCCACCATGCCTGGCTAATTTTTTCTATGTATTTTTAGTTGTCCAGCTAATTTCTTTCTATTTTTTTAGTAGAGACGGGGTCTCGCTCTTGCTCAGGCTGGTCTCAAACTCCTGAGCTCAAGCGATCCTCCTGCCTCAGCCTCCCAGAGTGCTAGGATTACAGGCAAGAGCCACCATGCCCGGCCTCAGTTTTTCAAATGGGATGAAATGGCTGTCATAGGCCCAGGGCCACAGGGACGGGGCGGGGGCAGGGTGCCCCAGGCTGCAGGACTGAATTCCCAAGGAAGGAGGATCCTAGTCACAAAAACCAGGGAAGCTGCTCTGCTAGTGCCAGCCTTCTGCTCTCAAGAAGGAACCGGGTGATATTTGAAAACTCTATGAATCTCTTGACATTTTGTCTCCACTGTAGTAACCTTAGGATAGATCTCCCTATTTCAGAAAGATAAATGAAATGCAGCTACCTCTGGTGAGTATAAATGCATTTAAGAACGGACTGATTCAGAAAAAGAAATCTATCAGGGCCCACAGCTTGTAAGCAGTTGCCTATCATATGAGATTTGAAGGATTCTGCTGAAAATCTATAATCTCGGTAGCTCCCCCTAGCGAGTGGCTTGGAATTTTGGCCAGTAGGGATTATATATTTCGGCTAAAACTCTGATTCTCCTGATTGCCCCATTTTAGAATTCCAATGGTGATTATATGCATACAACATTTCAAAGAACTCCCAGATATGTCATCTCGCTGGAACCTGTTTAATATGCCAGGGAGGGACATAACTCATTAAACAATTATCGTCTATTAACATATCACTTTAATTAGTTTTCCAGAGATGAGGAAGCCAAGCTCTCGAGAGGATGAGACCCCCCCAGAAGTGGCACGTTTGGATTGAAGGGGAGATGGGGACCACCCCAAAGATGGTGAGATCCCGAGGTCCCACCTGAGCTGGCACAGGGACCTGCAGCGACACTAGTGCCGAGGAGGAGGTGAGGGGCAGACAGGAGGGCCAGGAATTCCAAAGACAAATTTCACCCACCCATGCTTTTGCCCGGGCCTGACCTGGAAATCCTAATTCAAAGACACTGCGGCACCAAACAGACGCATCCTGATGCTGAGAACTCCTGCTATTTCCAGAAAGACCCACCTGGCTGGCCCCCAGAGCAGAGCGCCCGGTGCAACCGCTAAGATTTCTTTTCCATCATTATAATCCTCTTGCTTATGCCTGACATTCGGTAGGGAAGAAAAGGAAGCTTGAGTCCTGAAACATCCCTTCTCGTGCATTAGCACAGCCCTTAAATCATGCACCTTTGAGGCCCTGACTCTTTTTTGCAACTTGCTGCCTCCAAGCAACATCTGGATTCTAAGAATTTGCTTGCAAGGCGCTGGGTACCCTGTCCCTGCTAGAGCTGAAGTGTGGATTTGACGACCCAGAAGTAGCCTCTTCCTCTTCCTCTGAGCTCCTGAGCTGTCCTCCCTGGGCCTCCCAGCCTCACCCTGCTGGGACTTGGTGGCTGGGTGGCCAGGGGCTATGCCCACCCTCTCTCTCGGCTTTCTGTCCTCATCTGTCAAGCGAAGCATTTGGGTTTCACTAGTTCCCATCCCTAGCTGCATGTTAGAGTCACCTGGGGAGTTTTAAAAACTAATGCCAGGGCTGCACACTCTGGAATTCTTATTCAATTGGTCTGGGATGGGGCCCAATCACTAATAGGTTTTTTTTTTGAGGGGGGGGACAGAGTCTCACTCTGTTGCCCAGGCTAGAGTGAGTCCTGTGGTGTCAGCCTAGTTCACAGCAACCTCAAACTCCTGGGCTCAAGCGATCCTCCTGCCTCAGCCTCCCAAGTAGCTGGGACTACAGGCATGTGCCACCATGCCCGGCTAATTTTTTCTATATATATTAGTTGGTCAATTAATTTCTTTCTATTTATAATAGAGATGGGGTCTCGCCCTTGCTCAGGCTGGTTTACAAACTCCTGATCTTGGCCTCCCAGAGTGCTGGGATTACAGGCATGAGCCACCTCGCCCAGCCAACTGATAGGTTTTTCGTTAAAAGTTCTCCAGGTCCGACAACCATGAGGTTAGGTGATCTCTGGAGGCCCTCCCAGTTCTATAAAAGTCTATGATCCTGAGGCTGAGGCAGGCGGATCGCTCAAGGTCAAGAGTTCGAAACCAGCCCGAGCAAGAGCGAGACCCCCGTCTCTAATAAAAATAGAAAGAAATTAATTGGCCAACTATAAATATATAGAAAAAATTAGCTGGGCATGGTGGTGCATGTCTGTAGTCCCAGCTACTCGGGAGGCCGAAGCAGGATGATCGCTTGAGCCCAGGAGTTTGAGGTTGCTGTGAGCTAGGCTGACGCCACGGCACTCACTCTAGCCCAGGCAACAGAGCAAGACTCTGTCTCAATTAAAAAAAAAAAAAAAAAATCTATGATCCTGTCTAGTCCCCGTATATTATTTATTGAATTTAATTTTTTTTCCCAAAAATACTCATCTTTTATTTTCAGTCTGTTACATAGGCTGGTTTTTAGAAATCCTTTTATTTATAAAAAAAAAATTACATGGTTAAAGTATTATTTGTCAGTGTATCATTGTCATATAATACTGCATGTTTAAAGTGCACGATCTGATACATTTTCACATATAAGAAATGGTCGGCACAGCCATAATAGTGAACATATCACTCTCAAAAGGTCCCTGTACCCCTTGAGAAATGCCCCCAAACCTCTGCTCCCCTGCACCCATTCCCTAAGCAACCACTGATCTGCCTTCTTTTATTACCAATCAGTTTGCATTTTGTATCATTTTACACAAACAGAATCATTCAATATGTTCTATTTTTTGGTCTGGTTCCTTATTAGTTATGTCCCTGGCCTTTAGATTTCGAGCTCTTTGAGAAAAGGGTCTACCTTTTATTTCTTTTCTGTTCCTCCCAGCTCTCAACTTACGTTTACTCAGAGAAACCCCTTAATCCTTATTTGCTTGATTGAAATAAGACCTTTACGAACTTATAACTGGGCTTCAGCGTGGTGGCCAGAAAGTCCCTGCCATGTGAGGGCTTTTAACTCCTCACCACTTCCCTGGATGTCCCCCAGTTAGGAGCTTCAGCCCAGTTAAAAAATAATGCATGGTGGGAGTTGGAGGTTGCTGTGAGCTAGGCTGACGCCATGGCACTCACTCATTCTAGCCTGGGCAACACAGTGAGACTCTGTCTCAAAAAAAAAAAAAATAATAATAATAATGCATGAGCTGAAGTTAGGGTCTGTGGATTTCCAGAGTCCAGAAAATGAGTATCAAGGTGTATTAGGGGTACAGTGGGGTCCAGATGGGGGTGGAACACCTGGCAAAGGTCCTTGGCTTCTAGTAGATTCTTGACCAAAAGGGGTGAACTATGCAATTAATGGCATGCTCTATTCCTTATAATATCCAATATGCATTTTATGAATATGATGAATAATTATTATTTCTCTACTCTCTGCTCCTCCCTTCTCCTCCCTCCCGCCAACCCCCACCCCCAGTACCTTTGTCTTGTTCTCTGCCTGCCCTGGTGACAGTTAACCCTGTTGGACTAAACACACTATGGGGGCCCTGTCGAGTGGCAGTGCCACTCCATGGAAACTTCTTGCATTCCTCGTCTCTTGAAGACCTTCTCATCTAAGCTACGATATGTGGTATGCTGCACTTTTTTATCCAATGACTCTTATTCCACTTTAATTTAATTTGAATACTTGGATGCCATTGTGCTCAAATATCACAAACCTGCATTTCCTTAAAACCCCAGAGCTTGGGATTCCTTTTCATCTAAACAAGATCCATGTTTTCATTGTTATAAATAAATACCATGAGAACCGGATGAAATAATAAATAACACCGCAAATTCACAATCGAGCTACTTCTACTCAATCCAGAGATGCCTTCCTCATTTCTTACGTCCAACACAAAGCATATTTTGAAAGTATAGTATGTCTGAGTTTAGGTAAAAAGCCTGGGATGTAGAATAGCAATAATCGGCTTCTAAATGATACAATCATAGTCATCTGGCACAAGTGCTGGTTTCAACGTGTCTTTCAGAAACAGGAGAGAGCAAGAAAAATATGCAACCTGTGGCCAAAAGACCAACCCAGACTCCTCCTTGCTCCAGATTCACCTCAAGCCCATGCATGTGTGTTTTGCAAGGGTCTGATATCTTATACCACCCAGTTCTTTCTGGCTCCCTGCTTGGGAGCTGGCTTTTTAAATTTTTTTTATTCTCCCGTTTTCCAGCAGAAGAGCAAATATAAGCAACGATATAGCATTTTGATCTCGTTCCTACACAAGTTCATCCCTCTGCAGGAAAGGCAAACCTTTGAAAGTTACTTACGTGCAAGTGGCAAGGCGAGCCCTGGGTTTGGAAGCTGCGATTGCTGAGGCCTGCTTAAATAGGCTGACGCAGGCTGCTGATAGCACGTTTATTTACGCCTGGGAGTGCAAAGACCTGAAAAACCTGCAGCGTGGGCAGGGGAACCGCCGAGAAATCCGAGGTTACAAGGCTCCTGGTTATTCAGGTTTGATCCCCAGGCGGGGGCCGCCTGAGAGTCTCCTGGAACTTTCTTGTCACTACCTTCCCGTCCCTGTCCTCTTCCTTAGCCACGTGAGCCTCTCCTCCAAGACTGGCCGAGAGAGATGTGGCTGAGAGAAGAAAGGGAAGACAGAAAGAGGACCCTGCACCCTTTCAGCGACTTCCTCATTTCGCGATGACCGGCTTCCAGTTGGATGTCGCCTCATTTGAGAGCTTAGGTCTGGGCCGCCTGATCGCACAGCTCAGCTGGGCCCGTGCCAAGCCAGGAGCCTGGACGATCGCCCGATGAATGAAAAGTTGTTTTCTTTCAGGCACAGAATGCACACATAAAGAACAGTTCATGGGGGAGATTCCGGCCAGGATGATACAATTTTAGGTCTCCTTCAAAAAACTATTTTTGTTGCTTTCCCCCACCCCACCTCCAACTCCCCACATCTCTGTTTTCCTCTTGCCCTCCACTCCCGTCCCTTTGTTCGTGACATTCCTATCTAAGACTCGAAAGATTCCCCATGGGAGCACAAATAAAAAGCCAGTGTGTGTGAGTGAGCAAGCCCGTGGGAAGATGCACGCCCCGTGTGAGAGGGACTTCAGTGGCCCGTGTGACCATCGCTGGAAATGTCCCTAAAGGCGAGGGGACGCGTGTGGGTGTGACGACCCGGCCTGTCGAGGTTTATCTTGATTTTATTCGCTGGATCAGGCACTCAGTAGTCTGTGGCTGCACGCTGAACACATCCAGTGAGTGTGGATTTTGAGCAGGTGAAGGAAGGGACACAGGGTTTGGTGAGATTGCTCATGGGGGTATCAGCATGGACCCCAAGCTGGAAAACGCCACCCGGGTATCCACACCCTGGAGTTTTCACTTCACTGGAGAAAGCAAAAGCTCACTTGGTTCTCTTGGGAAAAAAGAGCAGCAATCGTTCAGGATATTTCTCTCCCTCTTGGAGAAGGGGTGACGGCTATAAAACATGCGTGGGAGAAAGCAGAGACAGGGGACCCGGGTTAACCCAACCCTGGTTACCGGAGGAATTCTTTTATCTCCTTCCTAATTCATTGCCTAACTTCTGACTGTTCTATGGCCAAATCTGGATCCTCGCCTCCCAGATTTCTTGAATGCGGGGACTTCGTCTTGCTCATCTTTCGACACCCACAGCGCCTGGCACAAAAAGCTGTGACAATGACAATGGCGAACATCCAGAATCCAGAGCTCTGCACCAGGCTCTGGAGAACACCGTGCAGAGAGTCCGTTTGCTTATTTAAGCTTCACAACAACCTTATGAGTTAGTTATTATTATTATTATTATTATTATTGTTTTACAGATGAGGAAAGTGAGGTTCAGAAAAATTAAATAACTTCCAAGGTGGAGGTAGAATCTGAATCCAGTTCCATCTGATCCCAGAGTCTGGGTTTACACTCAGGGCTGATTTGAACCAATACATGGAAAGTTGCATAAGAGTGTTTTCATATGTCCTCATCTGCTTACTTGGCGCCGTCTTCTGGAATGTGATTTCCATGACCACAATGAACTCACCCGCCTTGTCTATTCTTGTAACACCACCACCCGGCACAAGTGCCTGACACATAGTAGGTGCTCAACAGATGTGCTGTTTGCACAATTTCTAAATGCCTTTGGAGGCTGTGTAAGCCAACAGACAGAGGTCCCTGACGTCAACAGAGTCTCATCTTGCTTTAGTTCAGACGCATTTCTTTTGCTCTTGCATCGTGTGTCAGCTTCAAGCTGTTTCTCTTTATCCACTATATCATAGAGATGAAACTAAAAGTGGCTGAAACTATGAAGCAATTTTTACATCACTTAGGAACTCTGCAGGTGTATGGTTTCCGGTTGTTCAGTGGTGCAGTGATGTCACCAAGAACACTGGCTTTTTCTGTCTTTCATTGTGTAGCCCTAAGTATGACGGCATTGTCACTTGCAGTGGTGAGATGGCTGCAGTGGCTCCATGCCTTACATCCAAGCACAGGTAGGAAGCGGCATGACTTTCTCCTAAGTATCTCTCTTTGTTTGTTAGAGAGAAAAATCTTTCCAGAAGCCATAAGCAGACTTCCATCTATGTCCCCTTGCTGAGCACTGGCAAATGCGTTGGCTAAATCCATCACTTGCAAAGAGGAAAGGAACTACCGTATTTCCCCGAAAATAAGCCCTACCTATAAAATAAGCCCTAGCAGGATTTCTAAGCATTTGCACAATAGAAGCCCTACCCCGAAAATAACACCTAGTGACGGGCGTGGCTATGCAGTGCATCTGCACAACCCATGCATGTCGTCGTAAATCCGTAAAGAAGATGAGCAGTCCTTCTCGTCTGCCCCATCGTGACAGCTACTATCCCAGAGGTGACCGGAAAGGTGCAGGCAGCCCCACCAACAAGGTCGGCTCCCCCTGTCAGGTCCCGGCCATCCTGTGCACGATGCAAACCGAGGCTTGAGGGGAAAATAACACATGCCCTGAAAATAAACCCTAGGGTGTCTTCTTGAGGAAAAATAAATATAAGACCCTGTCTTATTTTCGGGGAAACACGGTAGGCTCACCACGGTTCATCTCTAAGGCCCAAGGGAAGGATCCACCTTCCCCAGACAAGTGGCTCTGATGTCTGAACAAAAACCAGGATCCAGTTAACAGGGAAAAGGCAGAAAAGTGCTACCACCATGTCTGCTAATCCAAGAAATCCTTTTTTTTTTTTTGGACAGTCTCACCCTGTTGCCCAGACTAGAGTGCCGTGGCATCAGCCTAGCTCACAGCAACCTCAGACTCCTGGGCTCAAGCGATCCTCCTGCCTCAGCCTCCCGAGTAGCTGGGACTACAGGCATGTGCCACCACGCCCGGCTAATTTTTTCTATATATTTTTAGTTGTCTAGCTAATTTCTATTTTTAGTAGAGACGGGGTCTCGCTCTTGCTCAGGCTGGTTTCGAACTCCTTTTTATTCTTTTTTCTTTTTTTAATTTATACACTATTTATATTATTTTATTTCTTTTTTCTCTATGACTCTTTATGGGGAAGAGATTTGCTAGAATTGAACTCCTGACCTTGAGCGATCCTCCTGCCTCGGCCTCCCAGAGTGCTAGGATTACAGGCGTGAGCCACCTTGCCAGGCCTAAGAAATCCTTTAAAGCTGCGGTCCCCAATCCCCAAGCTGTGGGCCAGTACCAGTCTGTGGCCTGTTAGGAACGAGGCTGCCTGAGCTCTGGCTCCCTAACCCACTATTCATGGAAAAACTGTCTTCCATGAAACTTAGAAACTGGGCCACATAGCAGGACGTGAGTGGTGGGCAAAGCTTCGTCTGTATTTACAGCTGCTCCTTTTCGCTGGTGTCACTGCCTGAGCTCCACCTCCCCCGTCCATGGCAAAATTGTCTCCCATGAAACCGGTCACTGGAGCCAAAAAGGTCAGGGACCATTTCGTGCTTGAGTGCCACTTCTGCTCACCACTTATTCGATCCAGGGCGACTTAGGTAACTTCGCTCAGCCCGAGTGTCCTCATCTGTAAAATAAGGATAATGACTCTTATCTCCCAGGTTTGTTGGAAGGACTAGAGACAATACATGCCAAGCTCTTAGCATAATGCCTAGAACATAGTATGTGCTCAATAAATGGTGGCTACTGCCAATAGTTACGACAAGAAGCCAAATTTCTTTCTATCCCACGATCATCTTGCTGGAGTCCATGCACCATAGTTGGACACAAAGGCCCCAGACGCCAAAGCAGACAGGGGCGTTGGTAGAAGAAGCCAGGGATGTCTGGATAGTGGACAGAGGTATTCTCTTCCTGCCAAAAGCCAGAGATCGTCGAAGTGCAGAGAGCTGAT
This sequence comes from Mirza zaza, assembly GCA_008750895.1. Lineage (NCBI taxonomy): Eukaryota > Metazoa > Chordata > Mammalia > Primates > Cheirogaleidae > Mirza > Mirza zaza. The sequence goes on from VSMD01123940.1 coordinate 116,707, forward strand.
TTATGAACAGGGAGTTTGTAGAACTGAGCAGTGGTACAAAGACATAAAGAAGCCATTGCTTGGTGGCCAGAAAACTACCAATGACATTTAAGTGCATTCACAGGGAGGGATGGAAACCTTCCAAGGGCCCAAATCTGACCTGCACAGAAGGAAAGGAGGAAGAAGTGCAGCCTGAGGACAGAGGCAGATTTGCTGAACGTTCTGCCCCCAAAGGGTGAACTTATAGGGAGGCTTAGAACTCCTCAGGGCTTTGGCACTTCTAACTCCCGGAGAGCCCTTCCCAGCCCAACCTGGCTGGGACGTGGAACCGTGTGGAAGCAAAGGAGGATCCTCTGTCCAGATGGCAGAGCCCCTGGACAAAGAAGAGATTGCCAGCTGGCCCACGATGCAGACATTGCCTTGGGTCCTCCCGGCAATGGATGTCTCAAGTTCCCTGGTTAGAACGTAACCACGCTCTGTATTCTTTGTAATCTGTTGGAGGCATAGGAATGATTAAGTCATCCTTTCAGTGAACTGTATGGACTTCATTCTAAGCTTGAATTCTGTCACCTTGCCTAACCCGTTTGTGGTGCTCATGCAGTCCTACCTAGGTCACTTGGCTACTGGAAGTCAGATGCTGTGGCCTGTCACCCCTTCCAGAAGATGCCTGGGTAAGGAGTTCCAGCAGGTGAGGCTCATGTAGCATTTGCTTTTCTTTTCTATTTAAGAACCACAGTTTCTTCTCTTTCCATTTTGTTCCACCCAGGGTCTAATGAATGAAGAGGTCAAGCCGGGCGCGGTGGCTCACGCCTGTAATCCCAGCACTCGAGGTCAGGAGTTCGAAACCAGCCTGAGCAAGAGCAAGACGCCCCCCGCCCCATCTCTACTAAAGAATAGAAAGAAATTAATTGGCCAACTAAAAATATATAGAAAAAATTTTTCCAGCACATTTGAGATCTAAAAAAAAAAAAAGAGGTCATAAGCATTGTTTTTCTTCCTGATCCCGTTCATGTTATTGGTGGGGGGTAGAGGGAATGCCATTGGTAAGGGGGTGTGATCACCCCATGTGTAGGAGGAGGGAGGGAAGAAGCCTCTTTCTTTTCCCATGAATGGCTCGCTCCTCCCCAGCATCAGGGCTCTGAGGCTGCTGGCAGGAGCTGCCCAGGGAGCAGCAGCAGCAGCACGGGGACATTCTCGGGAGGGGCGGGGACGGCACCTCCCCTGAGAGGCTGCCAGTTCCACGAGTGACGGAAGATGCTGCAGGTGGGGGCCACCCAGCCTGAACATAATCCCCCGGCTCATGGCATGACAAAAGCGTCCCCACGCCCACGACTGAAATGCCAGGGAGGGGCCCTGAGCTTGTAGAAGGCAGAGGGTGGGGAGGTGGGGAAAGGAAAACAAAATCCTTTGGTAAAGAGCTTGCTCAACTGGGCATCAAACCCTGGGCACTCTCGTTGTACAGTCCGGGCTCCTAACCACTGCACTGCTCGCGGTGCCCCAGCCCCAAGTTCTGTCTATTTAAGAAACTTGATTTCTGCAAATGATTTCACTGAGAGACAGAGAGGAAAAGGAAAGGGATATTGAGCAAACAAAAATATAAAATTTAAAGACAAGACTGAAAAAAAAAATTCATGCTTACATAGTGGAGAAAGAAAGGGTTGAAAATTATTTGGGCTAAAGTCACAGAGCAGCTGAAAGGAGAGAGGAGTTTTGATTTGAAGCTAGAGATCCTTTTCTTCCTCCTTTCTCTACCCCAAGGGCACCAAGACTTGTGGGGACTCATGGGGTGACTTAGAGAAGCTCACCTGTCCTCTAGGCTCAGCTGCTCGTCTGTGTAGGGAAGAAGTCAAGCCAGCTGATCTCTCCGAGGTCCTGTCTGTTTTACTCTCATGTCCTCATGGGGCAAGGGTCAGGGGCATGTGAATATGGAAGGGGCACCCTCACTCAAGGCCGAGAGGAAGCCTCGATGCACAGGTGCAGCTTTCCTGACTGTTCTAACATGGAAACACTCTGCTTCCACGCTCCCAGTTCTCTCCCCCACAACCTGGCCCTCCCCCGGGACTCCCCACACCTCCTAGGATCCAGCAAGTAGACGGCAGCACCTGGCATGGGGTGGGGGAGGTGGAGGAGGTGGGCAGCAGGACTCTGCTCCAGCTACAACCCCCAGCCACATGCTTGCTCAGTGCCTGGCTTTCCACTGCAGTCCAGGGAGACATCCCGAAAGAGAAAACCTCAGCATGGGGAGGAGATAGGGAGGAAAGAACTGTAGATCATTCTCGAAAAATGCCTAAAGGTTCTGGTTTCTGCTTTTGACAAAAATATGCTGTGGTCAGACTATGAATGAATTCAATGCAATTCTGTTCTGTGTATTCCAGCAAAATCCAGCCTCCTCCGTGGCCCTCTCTGAGGTTTCTGCAACCTGGCAGGCCCTGGCAGTGCTGTGGGTGGTAATTTCAGGTCTCTTATAGAATGTCTGCTACTGTGGCCTACCTATCACACAAACTGTGGCGCACACTCGTGCATCTGCCTTCCACCTTTCTGGACAGTCAGCTCCCGAACTAGTCTTTCTGGAGGGTTCTGAGTAACCTGCGAGAGAGTGTGGTGTCCACGGTTGATCTTAGGGAGCTAACACCTCTGACTTTGTCCTCTGACTCAGAGGGAAATGGATCTGGCCCAGAACCAAATCTCGGGCTGATAACAATTTGGTGGGGGGAGGGGGGGAGTGTCAGGGTTCAGAGAAAAAGCTTTGGAGATAGTCTAGACCTGGTTCAAAGCTAGGGTGACTGCCTTTCCTGGTTTTCCCAGAACTGTCCTGATTTTAGCACTGCAAGTTCTATATCCCAGAAAACCTCAGTCCCAACTGGGGTGGTTGGTCACCCTACTCTAGCTCTCTTGCTTCCTAGCCAGTAATTTAACCTCTTTGTGCCTTACATTCATCATATGTGGAATGAGGATAATGACAACAGTCTCATACAGTATTACAGGAGTAGGGTTAATATGCGTCCAAAGGAAATAGAAGATTGGGTGACAAAATCATGTCTTTGTGTCTCTTTTCCAGAAAGGAGTAGATGTCTCCTCTCCTCAATGTATCTTGACTTTTCCAAGTGTGGGTGTGAGGATAGCGCTCGAGGATTTTGAAACACATTTCAGAAAGGGCCTGGCAAAAGCAATAGGGTGAATCAAGGGCTCTCCTGGCCCTGTGATTATCTGATCAAGTGTAAATGGCAGGAGCAGCTGCCTGTTTGGAGAAGTCACTTTTAGCAGCTACCGCATGGGAGTCACAAATGAGGGATTATGGAGCCTTTTCTTTCTCAACTTCTTTGTTGTCCATCGGCTATTGTCTGCAGAGATGCTTAACTAACAGCCATGTTCTGAATGACTGAAAAAGGAAAAGAAGTCAATGTTTTCTAAGGACTCCCTCGCAAGGCATTTGCAGCGACAAGGGTGGATTCACAGGCATCTTAATTCCTGGCAGGAAAGGCTGAGGGCTGTCTTGGAGACCAGAAGCAGCAGGCAAGAACTTTCTTAACAAAAGAGGGGCTGGGGGGTTATTTATGCAAATGCCCTGATAGAAGAAGGCCTAATCAAAGCCACCATAGCATAAAAGCTGCAGGCAGATTAGGGAGTATTTGGAACATGAGAGTTTCAAAGGGATCCAAGCTTTTTCTGAACGGAAGGAAGCAACTGGGGGAAGTGGTCTTTCATAATTGAGCAGAGCTATGTCAGAGCCCCATGCCAAGAGCTGGGGATTATTTGCAGTGTAAACACCTTTACCACCCTGGCCCTCCCACACCCATGGCAAATGAAGTCCGATGCACTAGAATGAGTGCCAGATTCTGATTGGAAACAGAGGTCTTCCAAAGTTGGAATAGTCAACATGCAAAGCTTTGGTACCAAAAGAGAAAGAACTGGTTCTCCCCTGGGGCAGTTAATGATGCCATTTTGCATAATTAGAGCACCTGTGGAAGTGGGGGGGACGTGCTCTCCAATCTGGAATTTACGTATTTACATAAACATTAGCATGATTAGTGGTTCCAGCTCCTCCCTGGCATTCCCATTCAAACTTGATGATTGGGCAAAACGCCAAGGGGAGGGACACTGACAGTGTTCAGTGGCACACAAAATTGCCTCTCAGACTCTGCAGAAATCTGCAAAGTAGATGTGTCCAGGTAACCAAATCATCTTTTTTCGTGTGCTTCCCACCCTTTCCTAAAGAAAATTAAATTCTGGGATAGTTAATTTAAAATTCACAAAAATTGATTATCGGGGTCACACATTCATGTTCATTATCCATCTGCTGCCTCATACATCACCCCAAAACTTAGTGACTTAAATCAACAACAGTCATTTTGTTACCGCTCCCAGTTTCTTGTGTGGGTCAGGAATTCAGAGAGGGCTCAGTGGGAAGATTCTGGATTGGAGGCCCTCAAGTGGTTGTCAGAAGACAGCATCTGAAGCCAGAGCAGCAAAGGGGCTGGAACGGCTGCAGTCTTGGTTGTGTCTCTCTCCTCACATAATCGCAAGGTCTCTCCATAAGAGCTAGTTGAGCTTCCTCACAAGATGGCAGCCCCAGGGCAGTTAAATGCTTCAAGAAAGTATTCCAGCCCCCAAGATAGCAGCTGCATCCACTTTTATGACCTGGCCTCAGAAATCATGGAGCATAAATTCTACAACATTCTCTTGGTTCCAAGTGAGTCAAAAGCTCACCTAGATTCAAGGGGAGAGGAGTTAAATATTACTTCCTGGGTAGGCGCGGTGGCTCACGCCTGTAATCCTAGCTCTCTGGGAGGCCGAGGGGTGCGGTTTGCTCAAGGTCAGGGAGTTCAAAACCAGCCTGAGTGAGACCCCATCTCTACTAAAAATAGAAATTAATTGACCAACTAAAAATATATATACAAAAAATTATCTGGGCATGGTGGCGCATGCCTGTAGTCCCAGCTACTCGGGAGGCTGAGGCAGGAGGATCGCTTGAGCCCAGGAAATTGAGGTTGCTGTGAGCTAGGCTGACGCCAAGGCACTCACTCTAGCCTGGGCAACAGAGTGAAACTTTGTCTCAAAAAAAAAAAAGAATACTTCTTAATAGAGAAATGCAATGTTCTAGAAGTGCAATGTGGGATGAGAGATATTGTAGTCATCTCTGGAAAATACAGTATGCTTTCTGATGCAAATAACTGATAATCATAGCCTTTTAAGAGAATACTCTATATATATTTTAAGAAAATAATACATTTGCCCAAATAGATCTCTAAAGTAATAAATATTGAAGAACCTGTGTCATCTGCCTTCGATCCCTTCTTCTGCTTGTTACCTCTGATTCTTTGGAACAGAACAGCTGGGTGGAATGTGCTCTACTAGTTTCCTGGGGCTCAGAACAAAGTACCACAAACTGAGTGACTTAAGCCACAGAAATTTATTGTCTCCCTATTTCGGAGGCTTGAAGTATGAGATCAAGGTGTCCCCAGGGTTGATTCTTTCTGAGGGCTTTGAAAGAAAAATATTCCCCGATTCTCCCCTGGCTGCTGGTGGTTTTGCTGGCAATCTTGGGCATTCCTTCTTTCTTAAAAACATCACCCCCGATCTCTGCTCTCCTTCACCTGGTGTACTCCTTGAGTGTGTGCCTCTGTGTCCCAATGTCCCCCTTTTATAAGGACATTAGTCGTACCAGGTTAGAGACCCAGCCTACTCCAGCATGTCCTCATCCGAACTAATCGCATCTACGACGACCACATTTACAAATAACACCCCATCCTGAGGTACTAGGGCTTTAGGACTTTAACATATGGATTTTAAGGGGACACAATTTGACCCATGTCTCTTATTTTCTGAAGGAAGAAGCTTCTTTGATGCCGTTTCTGTGAATATGAATATGGAAGTAGGTTCGAATCTCAGGTAAGATTTCCAAATTTTACATCTGTCTTCTCCTTTTCATGGCCCTTGCCATTCTCTCTAACCTCCTAAACACGCTTTAAATTTTAAGTAAAGGTTTTCATTAAGGCTATTAATGTCATTAGCATATTTTAGGATTAAATATCCTTCTTATTAACATGTAATTATCAAATGTTGGTTATGGGGCCTCATACCCTCCCAAATTTTCTATATTCCTAATGCCCCTAGTTATACAACTTCAAGTTGCATAGGATTTTTCAAGACTTTATCATCCTTGTAACTGGGGCTTAATGATGTAGCAACCTCGTTTAGTAAAGAGACTTAAAGAGCAATTTATTGACTTTGGGGATTCGAGATTGTTCTCCCACAATTTATTTCCTTTGGATGTTTTAAGCAAAAAAAGAAAAAAGACAGGCACATCCAGCTGCCTCATTAGAGAAGCCACAAATCTTTGGCTTTCCTGCCCTAGCACTTACCTTGACCTTGATGTTTGCAAAATACTATCCAATCATTAAACAGACAGTTCCCACTATGTCTTTGTGAGTCCTGAGAATTCTTGCCATGTTCAGTAAGAGAAATTGAAGCAAAAAGCACCAAGGTGCAGGCACAAGGTGACATAACAAATCAGAAGCAAACCCAAGTGACTGCCATTTCATAAATTTGTCCTGTGCAGACCCTCCTCCTCCTCCCAGAATCCACACAGCCAATTTCCCCTTTGCTCGGTAGAAGTTAGCAGAAGCCTAGCACACGAGGACAACGCCCAGCAGACACCCACTGGGGGAAGCCTTGTTTTTGGAATCACCCCCCTGGAGATTCCAAGAAATCTTAAGGCTACCTTTGGGATATGAAACCCTTTTGTACTATAGGGCGATAAGATCTGGCAAATTCAGGTTACATAAACAATCATGAAAAAGATATGGAAGGTGTTCCTTCTAGTCCTAAAACGTTGTAATGTTCTTGATCACAGTATCTATCACAAACAAGCGCCCTGAAATTCTTTGGTGGAAAGCCAGTAAACACTCATAGCAAGCTTTAAGGGCTTTGCTTAATTCTAGGTAAGTGCTGCAGGCAAGAATCCTAGACATCTATGTGACTGCCTCCCACAAAGGCTGGGAGGCACTATAACACCTTCTGGTATTTGCAAAGTTCTCATTTTTCTCTGGTGAGAAAAGATTGCATATAGTTAATTGGCTGGTCCTATACTCGAGTGAAAAGAGTTCAATAGAATGGAAATTATCTAAAAAATAAAAATAAATAAATAAAGGCCTTGTGCCTGTTCTAGAACCCTCCAAGTGCCCCAGGAAGTGGGTATGACCGAGCCTATTTTGCAAGAGACTGAATCTCAGAGAAATTAAGAGAGGTGTCCCAGGTCACGGTGCTGGTGACAGAGCAGGTGTAAATTCTTGTCTCCTTGACCCAAAGCCCACTCTTTCCCGAGGCTCTAGATTCTTCTCTGGTGGAAGCAGAGAATTCGCAGTGAGGAAGGAAGAGAAGGTGGCCGGCCGTGCACAGGTTCCTTTGGTGACAGCGGCGTCAGTGAGACACACGCACAGTGCAGACAGAGACCTCGCAGAGGAGGGTGGCCGATTTTGCCTCTTTTGTTTAGAGCGAGGTTCTCCCGTCGCGCAGGCTGGCAGCTTGGGGGCCATCCCTGCCCCACGTCCCCTCGCTCCCGGACTAGTGGCCCGGTGCCTGGATTCTGCTCTGGGGACATTTCTCACGTCGGTGCCATTCCATCCATGCCTGTGCCAACCAACACCCGGCTGCATGTTCTCACGACGTCATGTCTGGGGCATTTCAAAAGCCTCTTCACCCTCTCCCAGCCCCAGCCTCGTCATCCCTCCTGCAAATCGCCACGTGAGCCCTAGAGAAACTGCTCCTGTCGCAGGATCGCGCTGTTCCGAACCTCCCGTGACCGCTCAGGGTCTACCCAAAACGGTGCAGCTTTCTAGACTGACATTCGAGCTCCTTCTTCATTTAATTCCAACCTTCATTTCCAAACTGCTCTCTCAGGACTCCCCAGCAAGGATCCAGTGATTTAGTTGAGTTTGTTTTCTTGTTATTTCTTTTTATTCTTTTTTTTTTTAGACAGAGTCTCACTCTGTTGCCCAGGCTAGAGTGAGTGCCATGGCATCAGCCTAGCTCACAGCAACCTCAAACTCCTGGGCTCAAGCGATCCTCCTGCCTCAGCCTCCCGAGTAGCTGGGACGACAGGCATGCGCCACCATGCCCGGCTAATTTTTTCTATATATATTTTAGTTGGCCAATTAATTTCTTTCTATTTTTAGTAGAGACAGACGGGGGTCTCGCTGTTGCTCAGCCTGGTCTCGAACTCCTGACCTTGAGCGATCCTCCCGCCTCGGCCTCCCAGGGTGCTAGGATGACAGGCGTGAACTGTTTCCTTGTTATTTCTTAACCACGATGTTTCCTTTCCATCCTCCATGCCTTAGCCACTTGATGCCCCACGCCTGGCACACCATCCTCCGGTTTTCTAAATCCTGTAGGTCCATCACCACCCAACTTGGCCCCCCCGCCCTGTGACACCTGCCCCCCCCCCCCCCCCCCCCCCCCCCCGGGCCNCCCCCCCCCCCCCCCCGCCACTGCAGGGAAGTGGCCTCTCTCCTTAGCTGAGTGACACCACTCAGCTGGCTTTGCCCCCACTGCCCGATATGACACATTAGCCTTTTGTTTGTATATGCTCTGCTCTCCCGGCTCCATCGTGACTGTCGTGCAGCCAGAGAGAGAAGGATGGGGGGACGGCTGTGACACAGGGAGGGGGTGGGACAGCCTGGTGGCTAGCTCTTGGGCTTGGAAATCAGACAAACTGGGTTTGACTCCCAACCCCACCCTAACTCACCAGGCTCTGTTGGCCAAGACGCCTCATCTCTCAGTGTCCTTCTGGGTGTCTGTCACCCCATGCTCCGAGACAGAGGTAGCAAGGACCCCCCTGGGCTGGTTTTCCCACAGACCCCTGGGGTGGGAAAAGGTCTCCAACGACATCTTGACCCTGAGTTCAGCCCTGGTGAGTAGAAAGAGGAAAATCCACTGATCTTTCGTCACTACCATTTTTGCCTTTGCTAACTGCCATTTCTCTTCCTCTTTTGCTTTTTTTTTTTTTTTTTTTTTTTTTTTTGCTGGGCCAGGAATCTTTTCTTGTCTTCTCCTGGGAGAATCCTTTGCCTGTCATCCCAGTATCGTGCTCGCCTTGTCTGGCCACCACCCCAGGGACTGCACGGGCTGTTCTTGTCGCTCCAGCCCAGCTCTCAGCTGATGCCTCTGCACACAGATCTCAGCTGGGGTGTCCTTGGCCGCTTCCAAAATACTCGGCCAGGGTTATTTAATTTCCAGAAACATCTCATGCAGTGCATGTTTTTATTCCAAACCAGACTCTTCCCCAGGGCTTTTTCCTTTCATGTAGCAATCAACAGCAAAACAAAGTGGAGCAAAAATATTTCACTTTCTTTACAGTGTTGATCCCAGGCGCTCAGGACCTTACCTGCCATTCCCTCCACAATGAGTCTTGGTGCAGAGAAGCAAAGACGCTGCAGGAGTCCCCTGAAGGTCTCCTGAAATTTGAGGACTTAGCTTTTTTTGTTTTTGCCCGGGCTAGAGTGCTGTGGCATCAGCCTAGCTCACAGCAACCTCCAACTCCTGGGCTCAAGCGATCCTCCTGCCTCAGCCTCCCGAGTTGCTGGGACTACAGGCATGCGCCACCATGCCGGGCTGATTTTTTCTCTATATACTTTTAGTTGTCCAGCTGATTTCTATTTTTAGTAGAGATGGGGGTCTCGCTCTTGCTCAGGCTGGTCTCGAACTCCTGACGTCGAGCGATTACAGGAGTGAGCCACCATGCCCGGACAGGACGTAACTTTTGAAGGAAAACCAACCAACTGATACTTTTCTGGATCGAAGGGTCTGGTTCTGACTTCTAACTGAGGATCCAATCTAGAATTGAGGGAGATGGAGGAAGAAGGTTCTAGAAATTAGCTGGCTTAAAGAAGTGCTTCCTGGTGTGAAATCTTTTGCCTTGTGCATGAGGCCAAAAAAATACAACATTTAGCTCTCTTCAGAAGACAGATGCTCTGTGGATAGGTCCATCAGCAAGTCCCTCAGACATCCTACACTGGCAATGACTAGGACAGGACAGCCTGTCCCCAGGGCGCCGTGGGTGGCAGCCTAAGATGGCAGGAGACGGATTCATCTGCATGTGGGGCTGGGACCAGACGGCTCTGCCTGCTCCGTGTTTGTCTGAGCTGCCAGACTCAGGGAAAAGCTCCTTTCATTTCTTAAATTTTCCTCAGTGCCAGGTTGGGAGGCCGGGAGAGAGGTCAAGGCACCAGCTGCTGTGCTCAGTGGAGCAGGACAAGTGACAAATGCTGTTCTTTCCTTCTTCTTCTTCTTTTTTTTTTTTTTTTTTCTTTTCTGCCTTCCAGGAAGATTTTGGACAACAACAACAACAATAAAAGAAAAACTCTGAAGAATTCACTTTTTACTTTCAAGCACACCCTGTTCCTTCACAAGAAAAAAAAGAAGAGAAACCCACAGAGCAGCATTTGTGCAATGAAGTCTCTATTCAGCTCTGCTTGTTTGTCCTTGGCTCGGGGTTGAACTAACTTGTCCCCTGGAGCACACAGCAGAGGGGAAGGTGAGGGTCGCAGAAGGGGACAGTAAAAAGATTCGCTCTGGCTTTCCTGTGGATTCCAGAAGGCAATGGAAAGCCACAGTACTGCTGATGAGTGGCAGCGAGCACTGCGGTGACTTTATTCCCTGTTTTCTCCCCTTGGATTGGAGCTTGCCCACGTGGGGCTGGCCAGGGGACCCCCTCGTCCCTGCCTGTGCATGTCCCCTTCTGAAAGGGCTTTCTGTCACCACCAGGAGACTTCGGGTTGGAGTGAGTCCTGCCTTAGGACCAGGGAGATGTGTGAACCGTCCTTTCTGCTGCTTGGGGCAAACCAACACCATGGAGCCATCTCGACTCTTGTCCCTCTCACATCCCACTTCTGATCCACTCACTTCACCTGGCAGCCTCACATCCAAAATCTATCCAGGGCCGGGAGTGGTGGCTCATGCCTGTAATCCTAGCACACTAGGAGGCTGAGGCAGGAGGATCACTCAAGGTCAGGAGTTCGAAACCAGCCTGAGCAAGAGTGAGACCCCCGTCTCTACTGAAAAATAGAAAAAAATTAGCTGGACAACTCAAAATACACATAGAAACAATTAGCTGGGCATGGTGGCGCATGTCTGTAGTCCCAGCTAGTCGGGAGGCTGAGGCAGGAGGATCGCTTGAGCCCAGGAGTTTGCGCTAAGGTGGTAATTGTGTCCTTTGATCATATTCCCAAAAAGGAATATCGTTCAAATGACACTTAATGTTTTGAGACTATAAAGAAAATAATGTAAAGCAGTGTAAAAATAAAGCTGTGAACATAAAAAGAAATGAAATTCTGGTACATGCCATAACATACATGAACCTTGACAACATTATGCTAAGTGAAAGGAGTGAGACAGGAGGAACACATGTACAACTGATCCCACTTATATGGAATCTTCCAGAATAGGCAAATCTGTAGAGAGAAAGCAGTGGTCACCAGGGACTGGGAGAAGAGGGAAATGGGAAACGACTTCTTTTTCTTAATAAACCCTACTTTTATTTATTTTTAATTGGCAAACGAAAATTGTATACATTAATACTTATGGTATACAATATGTTTTGATATCTACGCATTGTGAAATGACAAAAATAAAACTGGTTAACATGTCTACCACCTCACATATTTATCATTTGTTTGTAGTGAGAATATTTAAAAGCTACTCTCTTTAACAATTTTAAAGTACACAATACATTGTTACTAATTATAATCACCATGTTATATAATTGATCGCCTGGATTTATTCCTCTGGTCTAACTGAAGTTATTTACTCAACTAAAACTGGGATCCACTCACCCTGTGCTGTAAAGCCAGACACCAGAGCCAAGAGTTGCAGCTGCGAGAAGAGGCATTTTTATTGCAGGGTGCATGCAAGAAGAAGGAGAAACTAGAACTTACAAAAACTTGAACTCCCCGATGGCTTATGCTGGGGTTTTTAAAGGCAGGGATACATTTCAGGAAGGTGAAATTGCAAAGCAACACATGGAGGTTATACATTGGTCTGGCCCCAAAGGCAGGATATCTTTTATTTATTTATTTATTTATTTATTTATTTATTTATTTATTTATTTATTTATTTTTGTGACAGAGTCTCACTTTGTTGCCCGGGCTAGAGTGCCATGGCATCAGCCTAGCTCACAGCAACCTCCAACTCCTGGGCTCAAGCAATCCTCCTGCCTCAGCCTCCCGAGTAGCTGGGACTAGAAGCATGCGCCACCATGCCCGGCTTATTTTTTCTGTATATTTTTATCTGTCCAATTAACTTCTTTCTATTTTTGGTAGACAAGGGGTCTTACTCTCGCTCAGGCTGGTCTCGAACTCCTGACCTTGAGCGATCCTCCTGCCTCAGCCTCCCAGAGTGCTAGGATGACAGGCGTGAGCCACCACGCCGGCCTGGCAGGGTAACTTGAAGTGGGGCAGGGTGCACATGTGGATTCAGAGATTTCGAATAACTTCTCAATGGGTATGTTGTATTTTCAGGGATGATGAAAATGTTCTGGAACTACATAGCAGGGATGGTTGCACAACATTGAGAATGTACTAGATGCCACTGAATTGCATAATTTAAAATGGTTAACATGGGCCGGGCGTGGTGGCTCACGCCTGTAATCCTAGCACTCTGGGAGGCCAAGGCAGGCAGATTGCTCGAGGTCAGGAGTTCGAAACCAGCCTGAGCAAGAGTGAGACCCCATCTCTACTAAAAATAGAAAGAAATTAACTGGCCAACTAATATATATAGAAAAAATCATCCAGGCATGGTGGAGAGTGCTTGCCTATAGTCCCAGCTACTCGGGAGGCTGAGGCAGAAGGATCGCTTGAGCCCAGGAGTTTGAGGTTGCTGTGAGCGAGGCTGATGCCACAGCACTCTACCCCAGGCAACAAAGTGAGACTCTGTCTCAAAAAAATAAAATAAAAATAAAATAAATTGGTTAAAATGATAAATGGTGAATTTTATGTTGTGTGTATCTTATAACAAACACAGGCTCATGCATACACACACATGCACACACAACCAGGGCTGTAAAAAAGAAAGAAAGAAAGAAAGAAAAGCAATGAAATCAGGCACCGAATGTTCCTTTATGATACAGCCTCCCGCCCTGACTGGGTTCCTTCCCCGGGTCCTTGGGTCTGGCTGCTAATCTGCAGGAGGGATTCATGCTTCATGTCCACAGGACAGACTAGATGGCTTCTAAGTTTCCTTCTGACTCTGAGAGTCTCTGACTTTAGTATTCTCTTGCAGGACACCCCTTCCCCTTCTCCTTTCCACAGGGTCTCCTATGTAGAGATATACCAATAGGGTACAGAAGAAGGTGCGAGATCTCTGGAATCAACTGAATCCACATTCAAATCTCCACTTGGTCCACACACCTGCTGTGTGGTGTCAGGCCTGATTGGACGTCCCTGAGGCTCTGAGCTTCCACCTTCCTCTGCTGTAAAGAGGTCACGACTGGCTGGGCGCGGTGGCTCACGCCTGTAATCTTAGCACACTGGGAGGTCGAGGCAGGAGGATCGCTCGAGGTCAGGAGTTCGAAACCAGCCTGAGCAAGAGCGAGACCCCTTCTCTACTATAAATAGAAAGAAATTAATTGGCCAACTAAAAATATATAGAAAAAATGAGCCGGGCATGGTGGCGCATGCCTGTAGTCCCAGCTACTCGGGAGGCTGAGGCAGGAGGATCGCTTGAGCCCAGGAATTTGAGGTTGCTGTGAGCGAGGCTGACACCACGGCACTCTAGCCTGGGCAACACAGCGAGACTCTGTCTCAAAAAAAAAAATAAAATAAAACAGTTGGTGCTCACTGGGCTCTTCAGGAGCTCTTGTCTTAGTTTGAGTTCCTCCAAAAGCAGAGTCTGAACAAAGTGCTTGGTGCAGGGGGTTTACTGCCAAGGGGTCACCCGCAGCAGGAGTGAGGGACTCGGGAGAGTGATGTGGAGGAGGATGTGTTATCAAGGTGAGAAAGGTACAGAATCCCTCCCAGAACAACCCACCTAAAGCTGAGAAAGTTTATCCACTAGCTTCCATCCCCTAATGGTTAAAAGTTGCCAAGAGGGACATTCACTCACCTGTAGCTCTGGGGGTGTGCTGTGGTTTTAACATGTCCCCCCAAGTTCATGTATTGGAAATTTCATCCCCAATGCAGAGGTGGGACCTTGAAGACGTGATTAGGTCGTGAGAGCAGACCAGAGTTGGCCGAGAGGGTGTGGCATGGCATTCCTGCATTGCCCAGCCTCCCTTGCAGCTAGGTAGTGGTCACGTGACCCTTTGGTCTGTGCATAAGATGCTGCCTTGGGGAATGGATCGACACATATTAGAAATGTATAAATAAAGAATAAATCTCGGTTGTGTTAAGGCACTTGTGTGTTGGGCTTTATTTTTTACTGTAGCATAGCCTAGCATCGATTTGCTCTCATAAAATGCAAAACCATGCCCTGCAAACAACCAGGATTGGGAGAGGGATAGAGATTTCTCCCATAGCACGTGAAGACGAGTCCAGCACTGTCCAAGTGGACCGAGCACCAGAGCAGACAAGAGAGAATCCACAGACAAACTAACAAAAGACAATTTTTTTAATATAATTTTATTCTTTCTCTTTGTTTATTTTTTATTTCTTTTCTGGGCACCCAATGTGGTGAGAACAACAAAAGACAATTTATCTGAATTTCCTGGGATGAGTTTCTCAATGTTGTTGATAGGACAAACCTCAACATATTTTGCTATGTGCAAATATTTATTTCTTATGTTCTCTCTCTCTTTTTTTTTTTTTTAAGTAAAAGTCGTTGGAATGATGTTCTCTTTTTGTTAAACATTTTGATCACAGCTCCTGAAACCAACCTGTACTTCTAAGAAGCAGAAGATTTTCCTGCCCACTTTATGTGACTCTGAGTGACAGAGAGTTGGTAATAAGGCCTAGACATTTCAGATACACCTGGTCAGGTGTACAGTTCGCCTAGTGGCATGTAAAGGGCCCGAGTTCCTCCCCTACTTATGGGACGATTTTTACAGACTTTAGTCTGTCAGCAACTCAAGAGAAGATTCCTCTTCTCTTGGAGCTATCACAATTGGGGCTGCAAAAACTGGAACTTTTTTTTTTCCTGCCAGCGATTATTGATTTGGAGTTCGAGGGTTCTTGGTAGGTTAGTGGATTCAGCAAACAGTCCCTCTTCCATGGTCTTCACTTTGCTAAGGCTAGACCCAGACTCCCATCTGGAAGCCCAGTGGAAGCTGAGCACTTGGGGGGGTCGCCCTGGTCTGGGGACAACTGGACCTCTGCTTCCAAGAGCCTCATCTACAAACTAGTAAATGGGAGCCCAGTCATGAGATGTCTTCCTCCTGCACCTCGCTGAGATCAGCACACTGGGGTACTGAGGCTGTAAGGAAGTGAGAAGTGGAGAAGAAGAAAAGCAGCTGAGGACCCCCTGCTTAGTGAAGGCCGAGCACTGGAACTGAAGACTAAAACTCAGGGCAAGTAGAGCAAGTAGAGAGAGTAGAGGACACTGACTTAGAACAACTGAAGGCAAACAAGGTGTGAAAAATGCTATAGTCAAGGTAATGCACAGGACAGTGGGGGACATCGATTTTACCTTAGGAAGTCAAAGAGATATTTGAGGCTGGACGAGGTGACTCACATCTGTAATCCTAGCACTCTGGGAGGCCGAGGGAGGAGGATCGTTTGAGCTCAGGAGTTTGAAACCAGCCTGAGCAAGAGCGAGACCCTGTCTCTACTAAAAATAGAAAGAAATTAATTGACCAACTAAAAAGATATATATGGAAAAAATTAGCAGGGCATGGTGGTGCATGCCTGTAGTCCCAGCTACTCGGGAGGCTGAGGCAGGAGGATGGCTTGAGCCCAGGAGTTTGAGGTTGCTGTGAGCTAGGCTGACGCCACGGCACTCACTCTAGCCTGGGCAACAATGTGAGACTCTGTCTCAAAAAACAAAAAAAGAAAGAAATTAATCGGCCAACTAAAAAATATATATAGAAAAAATTAGCCGGGCATGGTGGCGCGTGCCTGTAGTCCCAGCTACCTGGGAGGCTGAGGCAGGAGGATCACTTGAGGCCAGGAGTTGGAGGCTGCTGTGAGCAAGGCTGACGCCATGGCACTCTAGGCTGGACAACAGAGTGAGACTCTGTCTCAAAAAATAAAATAAAATAAAATAAGCCCATGACAGAGATGGCAGAGAAAATGAAACAGGCACCCAGAAAGTTCTACAAGACTGAGTGAGATTGGAGGAGGCTGGGGAAGTCCAGGGGGGAGAATTGGAGCGACTCCCGTGTTCTGTGTGGGTAGATGGTGGTGCTGGTACTTAGGAGAGGACGTACTGGAAGAGAGGAAGGTTCGGGCAAGGCAGGAGGAGGAAGGGGTCAAGGAAATGAGGTAAACTCTGGTCATGTTGAGCTTGTGGCGTCTGTCGAATAGGCAAGTGGCATCTAGAGTGTGACGCTGGGCGTTCTTAGCTGGAGATGTCAAGGTTGGCTCAGGAGTAGTGATGGAAGAATCTCGAAGCCTGGAATGCCCCAGGGGGACTGCGTAAGGCGAGAAGAAATGAGCAACAAGGACAACAGGATGGAAAACACCAGCTGGCGTGTGATGAACGGTCACCAAGTGACAGAGACAGAAGAGCAACTTGAAGGGCAGGAAGGAAGCCCCAAGAAACTACCAGCTGCGTGAGGGTGGCTTCTTCTCGTTCACGGCGAGTCCACTCTGCAGAGACAAGTGTCCAGCTCGGAGCTGTCGCGTGACCAAATAAGCAAACGAAGAGACGGGTGTCGTGGAGAGAAGTGGGCCCTTCTAGAAGGCACACGCTCAAATGCCTCAGGGAGGCCGGTGGCGCAGGATGAGAACTGGGTGTTCCCAGGCTGGTCCGCACTTGAAGCGGGAAGCCATGTGTCACAGCCTCAGCCACCCGGTCCCTGAGGGCTCGGCCCGAGTCACTCTCCTGCCCCCACAGGCTGGGGTGGGACCAGAGGATGCCCCTCCTGGGGTGGCCCTCCCCCACTGTCCCGGAGCTGCACCTGTGCCCCTGATCCGCTCCCCAAGTTCCTACTTGGGTACACGGCTGTCCTTGCATATACCATTGTTACTTCTAGACACAGTAGTTCAAAACAACACACACTTATTATCACACGTTTATCATCCCACCGTTTCTGGGGTCAGAAATCCAGGCGTTGCTTAGCTGGGATCTCTGTTTCAGGTTGTCTTATGAGGCTGTAAGCAAATTTTATTTTATTTATTTATTTTTTTTGAGACATAGTTTCACTCTCTTGCCTGGGCTAGAGTGCCGTGGCGTCAGCCTAGCTCACAGCAACCTCCAACTCCTGGGCTCAAGCGATCCTCCTGCCTCAGCCTCCCAAGTAGCTGGGACCACAGGCATGTGCCACCATGCCCAGCTCATTTTTTCTATATATTTTTAATTGGCCAATTAATTTCTTTCTATTTTATTAGTAGAGACACGGGGTCTCGCTCTTGCTCAGCCTGGTCTCGAACTCCTGACCTTGAGCGGTCCTCCCGCCTCGGCCTCCCAGGGTGCTAGTGTGAGCAAATTTTCAACGGAGGCAGGATCCATGTGCAACTCACTCCGTGGTTGTTGGAAGGATCCCTTTCCTCGTGGGCCTCCATTCCTTGCAGGCTGAGGCCACGGGACGCCCCCAGGTCATTGCCACATGGGTTCCTCCAATTTGCCCCGTCAGAGCCAGCAGGAGAGACCGTCTGCTAGCAAGAGTGAGGTCACCACCTTTTGTAATCTAATCGTAGAAGGGACACCCCATCGTGATTGTCAAACCCCATGAGTGACAGATAAGTCACCAGGTGAGCCCAGGCTCAGGGGAGCAGCTCACACGAGGGGGTGAGCAGCTCACTGGGGCCACTTTGGAAACCTGCCTGTCACAACCGCCGAGAACGTCCATGCTTCCCCCAAACTCAAGATCTGCTTTGCTGCAGATAATTCTTCTGACAGTCATCGTCACCATCTCGGCTGAACCAAGGCAGAGAAATCTCACGACCTCAAATTTCCCCCGTACCAATAAAAGCTTATATCATGCTATTTACATGCTAGACTTTGCTGGAGCTTTCTATGAGCGTTGCAAATGCTAACTCATTTAATCCTCGAAATATTCCTCTGGAGTAGATCCTTTGCACTCATTTTATAGACAAAGCACTGAGCCACAGAGAAGCAAGTCTCTTGCCAAAGGTAGCACAGCAATTAAGTGGTTGAGATGGGACTTAGGGTCCAAAAGTTTGGCTCTAAAAATTCCTGCTTTTAATCATTATGCTATTCTATAACCCAAATATAAGCTGGGATACAATGTCGTCCAGTCCGACACAACGTGACGTTAAAAACATGACGTTAACAACGTAGTTGAGCAGCAAAAAATTCCAGATTTAATTAGCATTAAAAAGATTCAATCCATACCCTATAGCAACATTTTGGACATCAGAGCTGTTCATTTGTCAACTCCTCTCTACAAATGGTCCCTAAAACCCAGATTCTTTTTCGTTTTCCTTTTTCCCAACTCCTCTCTCTTAGCTCCTTATTATATAGGTTGACTTTGTCGTCCGGCTTCATTCTTTAGTATTCTGTCTACTTAGCCCATTGCCTGAATTTTTGACACAAGAGGGTAATCCTGGAATTGACCCAAGCAATCAGGACTTTTACCTCTGGGAGGCCGAGGCGGGTAGATCGCTTGAGGTCGGGAGTTCGAGACCAGCCTGAGCAAGAGCGAGACCCCATCTCTACTAAAAATAAATATAGAAAGAAATTAATTGGCTAACTAAAGAATATATAGAAAAAATTAGCCAGGCATGGTGGCACATGCCTGTAGTCCCAGCCACTGGGGAGGCTGAGGCAGGAGGATCGCTTGAGCCCAGGAGTCTGAGGTTGCTGTGAGCTAGGCTGACGCCATGGCACTCTTGCCTGGGTGACAGAGTGAGACTCTGACTCAAAAAAAAAGATGTGTGTGATCAATGTACAATAAATAGTAGTTGATTTGAAAGGAATTTTGGAGGACGGGTGTCTCTCTTGTCTTAATTTACCATCTAACTTACCATTCCACATTTTTGCAGGAATGGGCGGGGAAGGTACGAGACACGTTCCTTTTGAAGAGGGAGGGCATGAGGGAAAGCACGAGAAAGGACCTTGACCTGGGCAGTCGTGGCCACGAGCATTCCACAGCTCAGATTTCGCCAAAGCCCACGAGCGTGTAGTCTTAGGTGTTACCTCAACACCTTCAGCCAGCCTGACCTCATGCTCTCCAACACTGTCACCTGCCGCTGTCAGACAGAGTGTGACACGGGGCACGTCAGCAGGAGAGACGGTCACAACAACTCAAGTCTACAAATACCCATTGCACTCTGCTGAGAGCTGGGAATGGAGGAACGAGCAAGACAGGCACAGCACGGGCACCTCCAAAATATCATTCCAGTAAGAGTAGCTTCCTGTACCGACAGTGCACGACACCTGGCCTTGGGCCAGATGTCCTACACGCGTCCTCTCCCTTTGTCCTCATGACAACTCCTCCTCCCAACAAGGCCCTCCTCCCTTGTCTGTGGCCTTGCTATCGTCATGCCACTTCCCCTCCTTTTTCTCCCTGAGCTGCTGCTCTTGATCAGGGGTCCTCAAACTTTGGAAACAGGGGGCCCAGGTCACTGTCCCTCAGACCATTGCAGAGTGAGCACCGTGGGCCCAGGACAAATCGGCTGCTAAGCAGGACAGGCAGCGGCGGCAAAACCACCCGGAGGGCTGGATAAATGTGCTAGGCGGCCCGCATGTGGCCGTAGTTTGAGGACGCCTGCTCTTTTTTTTTTTTTCTTTTTTTTTTTTGAGACAGAGTCTTGCTCTGTTGCCCAGGCTAGAGTGAGTGCCGTAGCATCAGCCTAGCTCACAGCAACCTCCAACTCCTGGGCTCAAGCCATCCTCCTGCCTCAGCCTCCCGAGTAGCTGGGACTACAGGCATGCGCCACTATGCCCGGCTCATTTTTTCTATATATATTAGTTGGCCAATTAATTTCTTTCTATTTATAGTAGAGACGGGGTCTCACTCTTGCTCAGGCTGGTTTCGAACTCCTAACCTCTAAGGGATCCTCTTGCCTCGGCCTCCCAGAGTGCTAGGATTATAGGTGAGAGCCACCGTGCCTAGCCGAGGACCCCTGCTCTTGATGGTCACACCAGGCAAAGCCCTAGAGAAGGCGGAACGGGCTCCAGGGAGAAATGCATGTGTGGATGAGAGTTTCTCTGTTTTTTCCAGCTCCCTTTGCTTTCCTCTGTCGGGATCGCAGTCAAAGTGGAATTTCCAGCACTGAGCTGGCTCCTGCTGCAAGAGCTTTGTTTTTCCACGTGCGCCTCTCCTGAACTTGCTGGTCGTCTCTCATGGATGCTCTTGGGTGCCATCGCCCCGGGCCTCTGCCCAGGCAGCTCAAACACTGCCTCCACTGTTGGAAAAGCGTGCCCCGACAGGCCTTGAAAGCATGTCCCGTCGGACCTGAGAGAGGACACACCCTTGGGAAACAGGTTGTTTCACCAGCTGCAAAAGCATCTGCTCTCTGTGTGTGCTCGGTGCACCAGAGCCGAGGCCTCGGAGAGACTCAAGGGAGGCCTTTTTTAAATTTGGGCTTTGGCTCCTGATGGCCAGAAGGCTTAATCTAGGGTAGGAGAGCAAAGACAGCAGTTGAGAGTTTGCAAACCATTCTGACAGCTGAGATGAACCTTCTGCAACTAGGTCAGGTGGTGCCCTGCAGGGAGACTATTTTTGTCAAGGTCTCTTGACTACCCCCTTAGGCAGACGGTGTGCTGAGAGCAGGGGCCATGCAGGTGAATGAGAGAAACAAGTCCTAGAAAAAAATAAAAATAAAAACAAAAAAAATAAAGAAGAATCCAAGAAAGGGGAAAGAAAGAGAAAAATAGGAAAAAAACAAAACTAAAAAATAAAAACAGAAAAAGTAAAGAAATTAAAAAAAAAGTAGTAAGAGAAGAAAAGAACTAAAAAAAGTAATAATATAAAAAAAAAAAGCAGAAGAAAAAAAAAGAGAGAGAGAGAAACAAGTGCTTTGCCCTCATGGAGCTTGCAGTCGGGTGGGTTAGGAAGTAGGCGATCAGTAAGGAACAACTAAACAGACAAGAACATTGCCGACTGTGAAGTGCAAGGGAGGAAACGGTGAGAGGGGCTGGGAGGACAGGGCATGAGGCTTCTACCTTAAATAGAGAAGGAGGCAGGAGAAGGGCCACTGGGCGATTCCTGCTAGTCTGGAGAACATTCTTCCAATGACCAGGACTGGCAGAGCAGGAGACAAACTGGAGAGCTTGTGACCAGTGTCACGACACCTGGAATAAAAGTCAGGTCAGCGGTGCAGATTCCCTCTCCTGCCTCCTCCCACCAGAGAACTCAACTTAAGCAACAGGCATTCAACTGCTGAATGACACTAGCGTCCAAAACCTACCTGGGTGGATTTTCTTCATTTGCAAAAGCTACAATTAACCCTAATTAAGGCTCACCCATCTGTTCTCCACGACCCCACCCCCACCCACAAAGGAAAATCCAACTCCCTACCCATAACCCCAAAAAACAGAAACTGTTTTATAAGAGCACATGGAGGCCGGGCGAGGTGGCTCACGCCTGTAATCCTAGCATTCTGGGAGGCCGAGGCGGGCGATCGCTCGAGGTCAGGAGTTCGAAACCAGCCTGAGCAAGAGCGAGACCCCCGTCTCTACTATAAATAGAAAGAAATTCATTGGCCAACTCAAAATATATAGAAAAAAATTATCCAGGCATGGTGGCACATGCCTGTAGTCCCAGCTACTTGGGAGACTTAGGCAGGAGGATCCATTGAGCCCAGGAGTTGGAGGTTGCTGTGAGCTAGGCTGATGTCACGGCACTCTAGCAAGGGCAACAGAGTGAGACTCTGTCTCAAAAGAAAAAAAAAAAAAAAAAAAGAAAAGAAATTGCTGCCTTTGTCAGTATTGGGATAAAAGAAAAAAAAGAGGAGAGAGAGAGAGAAAAAAAGAAAAAAGATATTGCTTCCCTGGACTCCATTTCTCTCCCTGCCTGTTGGAAAGTGACAAGTCTCAACTTCAAACATGCAGATCAGAAAATGCACTGAACCAGAAGTTGCCAGACTTCTCTGTTCGTAGCATCCTTTGTGTCTTTGCAATTTTATCATGATGCCCCTGGGCCAAGAGAAATACCCTACAGTTCTATTAGCAATTTTGTTCCAACAACCTAATAAGTCTGTAAGCCCTAGCAACTGAGTGTCAAAAACTGAAGCGTTTGAGATTTTTTTATCCTACTCATAGGCTAACAGGGTAGCCCACCAGGGTTTTAGGGATGCTGCCAGAAGATACAAGCTCCTGGTTCAGAGAGGAAGGGATTTATTACTCATGGCAGTTGTGATAGTGTCATCCTTAGCTCTGGTTTTCTGGGGCTGCGTGAAGAAGGCCATGTCACACAGACACACACACACACACACACACACACACAGTGAATTGTGTTACAGGAGAGGTAACCTGAATCTCAGGTTATCAAGCTTTGGTACTATAAATCTTTTATAACAGGCCTGCCCGATCTTTACCCTGGAGGGTGACATCATCTTTATTGTGCTGGACAGTAAACAGACTAGCCCTTTGCTCTAGAAGTGGTCACTATCTCTGCCTCCCAAGCGTGTTAGCTACACAAACACCCTTGAAAAGATGGTGTGGATCAAAGGCATTCGGAGCCTCTACTTATAACGTGTACAAACCCAGGAGCAATCCATGGAGAACTGTCTCCCAACGCTTAATAGCCATTTGCAAAAATAATTTATATAAATTGAAAGAAAAAAAATAATATTTTATTTTACTTTTAAACAACTGCTATATACTCTGGTTTCTCTTCAGATCCTATAAACCTTTCGACTTTTACTTTTATACAACTGCAGTCACTTACTAAGGGGACGTGTGTACCTGTTGGTCACTGTACAACTCCTCAAAGCTTGGGATCACGTTGAAGACTGCCACCCTCATGCCCTGTTCCACAAATTGACTTTCACATAATACTTTTTATCATGGCAACCATTGAAAACCTACGTTTACAAAGACAGGATGTCATCAAAAGTAGAGCAGTGCTACCTAAAGTTGATAATGTGAACTACCTAGTAGCTAGTTGTCACTTTTGTGGCATGTCAGATGTTGTGGATCACTGTGTTGTCCTCAAAATTTTGAAACACTCCACGGTGCCCCTGTTGGTTCACTGAGGCTCCCTGAGACAGCTGGGTACAGAGTTTGGAGACTGCAGCTCTAAACAACGGTGGAAGAAGCAATTGGTCCTGATTGGCCTCATGGAGCCGAGCTATCTTGATAGCCCTAGACTGATCGGATCGTTATATCAGAGAGAAACAAATTTTTATCCTTTTAAAGTCTCTGAATTTTTCACACCTGTAATCCTAGCACTCTGGGAGGCCGAGGCGGGCGGACTGCTCGAGGTCAGGAGTTCAAAACCAGCCTGAGCAAGAGCAAGACCCCGTCTCTACTATAAAATAGAAAGAAATTAATTTGCCAACTAATATATATAGAAAAATTAGCCATGCATGGTGGCGCATGCCTGTAGTCCCAGCTACTCGGGAGGCTGAGGCAGGAGGATTGCTTGGGCCCAGGAGTTGGAGGTTGCTGTGAGCTAGGCTGATGCCACGGCACTCACTCTAGCCTGGGCAACAGAGTGAGACTGTCTCAAAGAAAAAAAAAAAAAGAAAGTAGAAATACAAGTTATGTGATTACGTTTTTCCCTCCTGACCCATCTAACAAACCTGCTGCTGGACAGAGTCCATTTGCACACCCTCACGTGCCCGCCAAGCAGCTGGGGGTCCCTGCCACCTTCATCATTCTGTCCTGGGCTGCTCTGTCCCCCAGCTGGGGTGAGGTCCCTGCTCAGGCCACCCAGGAAGAAGGAGGCAGAGTGAAGCCAGGCACCTCTGAGCCCTGGGTTTGGTGTTGGAGTAGGGAGGGCTGCTAGGATGGAAAGTCTGGGGTCGGGGGTCAGGGGTCAGGGGTCAGGGGCTAACTGCTAGAGCTTGCCTTTTAGTGATAAGACAGCGAGATGGTGGCTTGACTGTAGAGAACCGGGTTTTACTTCCTGTGAGCCTGTTCAGCTCATTAAGGGCTGAACCTAATTTTTTTTTTAAACATAGCTATTCATTTTTGGCTCCAGCTTCCTGCAGTTGCAGTTTCTGTCAGACCAGTTTCTTAAAAAGAAAAAAAAAATGAAACACTTTGAATAAATAGCAGAGGACGGGAAGAATTTAAAACACTGGCACTTAAAAAAAAAGTGGTGTTTTTATGTAATTTGAATTTTAGTTCCTACTCGGGGTTAAACAAACTTCTCTTCAGAATAAAGAGGGCTTGGGGCCGGGCGCGGTGGCTCAAGCCTGTCATCCTAGCACTCTGGGAGGCCGAGGCAGGAGGATTGCTGAAGGTCAGGAGTTTGAGACCAGCCTGAGCAAGAGGGAGATCCCATCTCTACTAAAAATAGAAAGAAATTCGCTGCACAACTGGAAATATATAGAGAAAAATTAGCCATGCATGGTGGCACATGCCTGTAGCTACTCGGGAGGCTGAGGCAGGAGGATCGCTTGAGCCCAGGAGTTTGAGGTTGCTGTGAGCTAGGCTGACGCCACGGCACTCACTCTAGCCCGGACAACAGAGTGAGACTCTGTCTCAAAAAAAAAAAAATGTATAAAGAGTGCTTGTTGGTTGAGAGAGGGTTTTGCAAGGGAAGGAGCAATAGCCTGGGAGTTGGGGACCCCGTGTCATCCGAGGCTCTTCATTGCAAATGCCTTGGGCTTTAAAACATTAAGAAAGAAAACATATCCAGCTGTTCTTAGAAAATTTTAATAAAGAAAACAAAAAAAAGAATATTAATTTTTATAATTTATATATATAAAAAAAAAGAGAAAGAAAACACAGGAGGGTTGTACCTTTTATTACATGCTAGCTATGTTCCTGAAAAGTTATATGAAAACATTTTTAAATGATTCCTATTCAAAATGCAATACGTGAGTTCACCGAAGAACTCTTACTAGGACATTTTATAAATTTAGGCCCCTGTGGGGCTGAAAAATTTGGGTGGGCCAAGTAAGGGGGGGCCCAAACATCCCATCATTAGGATGAATGGTCTTTTAATGCAATATTCCAACAAGTCAAAATGAATGCAAAAATTCCAACCATTTATCCAAATTTTTTAAAAGACAGATTTTTGCCCCTACCCCATTCTTGGTGGAGGTTTCAAGCACCTACAGTTGCTTTTTTTTTTTTTTTGTGAGACAGAGTCTCGGTTTGTTAGAGTGAGTGCCGTGGCGTCAGCCTAGCTCACAGCAACCTCAAACTCCTGGCCTCAAGCGATCCTCCTGCCTCAGCCTCCCGAGTAGCTGGGACTACAGGCATGCGTCACCATGCCCGGCTAATTTTTTCTATATGTTTTTTAGTTGGCCAATTAATTTATTTCTATTTTTTGTAGACATGGGGTCTCACTCTTGCTCAGGCTGGTTTCAAACTCCTGAACTCGAGCGATCCTCCCGCCTTGGCCTCCCAGAGTGCTAGGATTACAGGCGTGAGCCACCGCGCCCAGCCCCCAATTTTTTTAAAAGACAGAGTTTTGCCCCTACCCCATTCTTGTTGGAGGTTTCAAGTACCTGCAATTGCTTTAAGTGGGGGTAAGGCCACTTTTTCTCTGAGTGAGAGATGGAGAGAAATTTGCAGTTAGCAACGTCCGCGATGTCCTCATCGACCACCGCAGTGCTAACAATGACATCGTCCTCTTGCCTGCACCACGAGTAAACGCTTTAGTGACTGCTGGTGTATTCAGGACTGTGTGGGTTTTGTTTTTTTTTTTTATGGTGTGTTCTTAATATCTGTATTGGTGCTTCCTGGTTTAATTTGAAAGCCTCTACGAGACAGAGTTTTAAACGACGTTTATGGTGACCCTCATGAACAGATATATGACTGCTAGGATTACAGGCGTGATCCACCATGGCCCAGCCCAGCCTCTTTGGATTTAAAATATTTATTCATGAATGAGAAGCCTGACCTCATTCCTGAGCCCATCCAGTCACCTGCACTGAGGGGGGGAAAGCCCCTTGTCAGCATAGATGAACACAGCCCCAGCGATTTTTTTTTTTTCCCATTTTTTTTTTTTTGAGACAGAGTCTCACTTATTGCCCAGGCTAGAGTGAGTGCCATGGCGTCAGCCTAGCTCACAGCAACCTCAATCTCCTGGGCTCAAGCGATCCTCCTGCCTCAGCCTCCCGAGTAGCTGGGACTACAGGCATGTGCCACCATGCCCAGCTAATTTTTTCTATATATATTAGTTGGCCTATTAATTTCTTTCTATTTATAGTAGAGACGGGGTCTTGCTCTTGCTCAGGCTGGTTTTGAACTCCTGACCCCGAGCGATCCTCCTGCCTCGGCCTCCCAGAGTGCTAGGATTACAGGCGTGAGCCACCGCACCCGGCCCTAATCTCCTTTTAGAAGAGTGCCACTTCTTAGATTGTTTCCTTCCCTTCCTTCCTTCCTTCCTCCCTTCCTTACCAAAATTCTCCCAAGCAGCAGTATCAATAGATTTGTTTTCTTTTTCTTTTTCACTAGACTCCTCTTCTCCCCTGACCTCATGAGTGGGTCACTGAGGACATCTTCTCTCCTGAGAGTTCAGGCCCTAGTAGAGGAGAGCGTTGCCCATCACATCAGCATAAGGGCTCCTTTCGCCTTCCAGAACCTACCTTAGCCCAGAGTGACAGCAGAAGCATCCCACCACTGACCAGCAGGGCTAACTTCGCTCCCACTGGGCAAAGAGTTTCTCAAGAGGTCCGGGCAGTTTGGTATTTGAGAGTCATAGTCCAGCACCAGGTCAGGCATAGAATTCCCAATCCAGGGTATTTTTCAGAATCTCCTTTAATTCAAGAGGACAGCCTTCCAGCTGTATTAAGGGTCTTGCATTCTGATCTCTAATGAGTAACTATTTGCACAGTAGTAGATGTACATATATTCACCAAAAATAATAAACAATATTTGTCTATACCTTACACATAGCTTAGCTCCTTAGATCATGCATTTCAAACTCATTCACTCTAGAAGAAGGTGTGGTAGCCAGTCTCTGAAGACAGCCCCCAATGAACAATGCCTCTTGGTATTAAATCCTTGTGTAGTGTCTTCTCCCAGAATCTAGCCTAAGCTCATGACTCACTTATCCAACAGAATATGGCAAAAATGGAGCTGTACTAGTTCTATGTCTAAGCCTAAAGAAGGCTTCCACTTTTTGTGTTTTTTCCTTGTTTTTTTTTTTTTTTTTATTTTAGCCTATTATGGGGGTACAAGTGTTAAGGTTACGTATATTGCCCATGCCCCTCCTCCCCCCTGGAGACAGAGCCTCAAGTATGACCATCCCCCAAAAGTTGCACATCTCACTCGGTTTTTTATTTTTTTTAAAGACAGAGTCTCTCACTTTGTCACCCTGGCTAGAATGCAGTGGCATCATTATAGCTCACTTCAACCTCCAACTCCTGGGCTCAAGTGATCCTTTTGCTTTAGCCTCCGAAGTAGGTGGGGCTAGAGGCATGTACCACCACACTTGGCTAATTTTTTCTATTTTTGGTAGAGACGGGGTCTTGCTCTTGCTCAGGCTGGTCTCAAACTCCTGACCTCAAGCGATCCTCCCACCTTGGCCTCCCAGAGTGCTAGGATTATAGGTGTGAACCATCATACCCGGCCTGGTTTCTGCTTTTGAACTTTTAGGAACCCTCAACCAACATGGAAGAAATCAGGCTACCCCACCAAAGAGACCATATAGAGGGGGAGGTGGCAGAGAGAGGTCTCAGCCCACTAGCCATCTCTCTGCGACCTCCCCCTCTATATTGCTCTGTCACTGTAAATACCGGAAATACATGGAATTCACAGGAAAAAAAGCATAGTCTACCCTAAAGGTGAATTTTCTACCTCTCATCTCTTATCTGCTTAATGTTGTCAAGTTATATTTTTTCCCTTTTGATACTTCAAATACGTTGGGGCTAGTTTATAATTAAGGTTCAAGTCAAAGGACATCGCTTTTCTAATCCCTTTAGCAGTCTGGGAGGAGTTCAAAGCCTTCTCAGGAGAGTTTAGTCCTGAAATTAGGGCAATGGGAGACCATTTATAACTCCAAGGTCACGGCCTTTTTCCATCGCAGAAAGCGAGTTACTTAAAGTCAACAAACCTAGTTAGGAAAGAGCATGCATTACATTAAAAATTTTGCAAGTATAAAAAAATAGAAAGCATACCCAGAGAGATATGAAGTTTGAAAATATTAAGCTAGAGATATGGATATGGAATAAAATGTCAGCGTAGTAAAATGGAGTTCATTGTATGCCTAGATTTAAATTAAAATTTTATTCTAATCTGACCTTACGACATGGCATTTGGTATAAGGCAAGTCTAGCTTGACCACCGCCCGAGGGAAATAATCATCCTGTGGCTGTCATGCCTAAAATATGTTCTTGCGATATACAGCAAGATGATATTATTTTATCTCCACTTACCCAGAAAACACATGTATATCCAATTCCTAATTACCCAAAAGCAATAGCAAGGGTATATCATACGTTGCTGACAAATTGTCTTCTGCCAATTAGTTTCTCATCATCCCTGGGCTTATTATCTTGGTCTGCATAACGGCCTTGTTCTTCTGGCCCACAATTCACAAGGTCTCTAGGAAGAAAATGTGTATCTATTCATTCAACAAATATTCAATGAGTACCTACCATAGGACAGATACTCAAAACAGGGTGAAATGCTCAAAATGCTCAAAATTCTCAAAACGGGGTGAAAACTCAATTCTATTAAATAGCTGTCCTGTCACTGCTGCAACAGTTAGAGAGCATTTTGTAGTTGACAAAGAATTTTCATAGATGCTATCTCCTGTGTTGTGTTGTTGGTCACCAAACACTTAAAACTCCCAAAGAATAAGGCTATTCTACCCATCCAACTCTGGTTGGTA
>VSMD01123948.1:0-23148 GCA_008750895.1 Mirza zaza
TGCTGGCTTCTCTGCTTGGAATGCCCTTTCCCAAAAGTTCCTCCAGAGAAACTTTTAATGTAATATTTTTTCAAAACTGAGTTTAGATATTCCATCCTCCAAAGAATCTTCTCTGACTTGCCTTAGAATATCAACACAGTAAGGTACCCAACTCTCCTTGTGTTGATCTACACATCTCTAGGTGTGAGACCTTGTGAACACAATGTCCATGACTTCTCTGTCTCTATACTAAGTCCAAGAACAGGGTGTGGCATGAATCAGGGGCCCAATACAAGCTAGATGATTAACTGAATTAATAAATACATTGATAGTTTTATTAATAATGGGAACAGTTCCCCATGGCTTCTATTGGGAATGAAAAACGAAGCCAACTATTAGACGTTGATTATCTATCTAATCCAGTCTGACATGTTCCTCAGGGTATTTAAATGATTCATCATCATATTTAAAAGTTCGAAATTCTTTGGAGTAAGTTTTCCACCAAATGGATTGTTTAACCTCAAGATATGAGGAAATCACAGCCAGAAATGAGGAACTCAGGGTATTCTGGGATTTTTGCAATTTCAGGATCAAGTGAAAGGTCAAAGACATTCACTGAGGACCTGTAGGAGTCAGAAAGTACTTTGGTAGAGACATTGAAATAAAGAAGTAAAACATATAAATTGATCCATATTGGGTCAATGTATGTATTTGCACAGTTTGGGTCCCTGGTTTGCATTATCAATGCTGGTCATTCCGGAGCAGATGCTTCACTTTTTAGATAGTTTTGGTCATGGATTTCTATTTTGGGGGTCATAAAAGACATGAGTTGTGTTCTACCCCATTACTATTCCATGCCCGTGGGGGACATTCCCTCTAAATCACATTACTACTTCCTGCTACCAGCCCTTAATGTAGTCTTAGACTCTTTCTCTGCACAGGGTTCCAGGTAGCTTTTATTCATTTTCCAGAGTTGGTCCAATGAAACAAAACCCATTTTCCATCCTTTGACCAGACCTTGAAATACTTTTAGGGAGAAGCTGCATGCCAGGGTAACCGTGGGGCTGCTTTTTCCCTAAGCCCCAGGCTCCAAATGCCTGCCCAGTGTCTACTCTGGCATGCCTCCATCATTGAAAGTTGAAATACTTGGATGCTTCCTAAATTATTTTTCTTGCCCCGTCTTCTCAACTGCAGCAAAAGATCCCAATATACGCCCAGTTTTGTCAAGCGAGAGATCTAGCAGTCATCTTTGATTCTTCCATTTCTCTCATTCCCACATTTACTTCACTGGCAAATATTATTGATTATATCCACCAATGCATATTTCAAATGCCCCTTTCCAGTCTTACTACAATCCCTGCCCAATGCGAGCCATCAGAATCTCTCCCCCCAACTATTGGAATAGTTTCTCTGAACTAGTTTTCTTGCTACCTTCTATGCCTACCCCCCTCCACTCCATTCTCAAAGTTTAAAAAAAGTATAAATCAATTTCACTCCTAGGTATTTATCCAAGAATAAGAAAAACATATGTCCACAGAAATAATTGTACAACATTCATAGCAGGTTTGTTTACAATAGCCCAAAACTGGAAACAGCCCAAATGTCCATCAACAAGTTAATTGACAAACATGTTGTGTATGTATAAAATAGAATACTAATCAGCTAAAAAAAAAGAAAAAGGCAAACGACTGTTATGCATAACGTGGATAAATCTCAGAAACATTATGCTGAGCAAAAGAAGCCAGACACAATAAAATACTATAGGATTTCATAAATATAAGCTTTTAGAATAAGCAAAACTAATCTAAGATGAAAAGGTAAGAACAGTATTTCTTGAGGTGGGGAGTTGGCAGGTGTTGATGGGGAAAGGACATGAAGGAACTTTCTGGGAAGATGAAAGTGTTCTGTGATAACTATCTGGATTTCATTTGTCAAAATAATAAAGCCAAAATTTGTACATTTCATTGTAAGTACATCTTATCTCAAAAAGAGGAAACTAGAACTGTAAAAAATAATAAACACATGGGAGGGTGGGCAGTGGGTGATCTATAGATGATACAGTAATGGCAAAATGATAATTTTTGAATCTGGGTGATGGGTACATGGGGGTCATTATACTATTTTGATGACTTTGTAAATGTTTGACATTTCCCATAATGAAATGTTATTTTAAAATATAAATTGGATTGTGTTTCTTTGTAGCTTAGGCTTCTTTAATGGCTTCCTATTGCATGCCGAGATTTTTCCAAGCCCAGGGCTTTCGGATGAGCCACTTCTAGTGGAATTCTCTCCTCCATGTATTCACATAATTGTTCCTCCTCATTCTTCAAGTCTTTGAGAAGCTCTCCCGACAGACACGCTTTGGTTACTTGCTTGTCTGTCTCCTCACTAGAAGACAGACTCTATGAAGACAGGCATAATGTCTCTCTTAGTTGCTGTGTTATACCGAACTCCTAGAACAGCACCTTATTTTCTGTTTTGTGAGTCACTATGCATCAATAAGTGTTGTCCGTCAACTATTTCATGTGCTGGAGCCCTGAGGTTAAGCATGTCCTTGTCTGTTGCTCTGACCAGCACCATGGACAGCAGTAAATTTAAAGTCTGTGGGGCCAACAGTGTAGCGTTGGAGCCAATGTCAGGTAGGATACAGTAGGTATTTTAGCATGTTTTGAAGTCCATCTGGCAGATGTATATGTGTAAACTGAAACCCTGGGAGACTTTTCAGAAAGGCTGGTACCGGGTGGGATGCCACCAACGTGGGTTTAGCAGCCAATCCTTGTGCTGCACGTAATCTGAGTAGGGAGGGTGTCCACACTTTTCCACTCATTGCTTAGGAAGAGCACTTTCCTGTGAGCCAGGAAGTACAAATCTAAGCTTTGCATTAACAAGTTTCATGGCTCTGAGCAAATGGCAGCCTCTTTGAGCTTTGGTTTCCTCATACTTCAAAAGAGTACTTCACTGATATCAATGTTTCTCAAGTAGAATAATGTTGGAGATCATATTTGCCTTGAGTGAGGAAAACGAAGAGCAAAGAGGGAACGGGATGAGAGGATTGCAAACACTACTGAAGAAGCAAGAAGAGAGAGAAGCAATGGAAATAATCAGTCCAGGTATCTGTTGTTAGAAAACTGGACTAGAGCACACCTAAGATTATTTACAGAGCTAGTATTCCATGGAAAGAGCATATGGTTTACTACCCTTTAATCTCCCGTGCAGGTTTGCCGCACAAACAACTCCCACTGTGCAAAGAGATTTGCTCTGGTCTGAGTCCATTGCTCCTGTTGTCTTTTGTCTTCTAGGTTGGGGAAAACAAAGGCAAACTTTGTGGGGGGTGGAGGTCCTGTAGGTAGCTGAGTCTTGGCAGGGACTGAGAAAGGAAGACCCTGGTCATGGTATTCATAGAGAGAAAGACACACCCACAGCAGCCACTAATCTGCTCTACCCATCTTCACCTCCCTAGACCTGAATGGAGACCTCTTGCAATGCCAGTACTTGTGTATGATTAAGCAGGTAGGCTTTGAAACCAGGTAGCCTGGGTTTGAATAATCCCTGTTTTTCCACCTCTATGCTGTTTTTGACCTTGAACTTCTTCCTTTACTTCTCTGCATCTCATTTTCCTTCTCTTATTAAATACTAATTCAAAAATACATACCACCTGTTGCATAGGGTCACTAGGCAGATTATGTGGGATCATGCATGCCAAAATATTTAATGCACAGTCTGACATATAGTATGTACTCAATAAATGTCACCTATTATTAATATCGCTAACACTGTGGGATATTGCCAGAACGGAAGTAATCAAGACTTCCGCTCTTCTTATAACCTGGGAAATAATTTGATCTTCCTTAAAATGCTATATGTATCGTCAAGAGTTATATAAACAATAAACAACCATTGCCCAGCTTTGCACATTTAGACACGATAATAGCGTGATGTACCAGCTAAGGCCTGGGAGGGTATTTCCATTGTCTTCAGCACAGGGAGCTCTTAGAGGGCCTGACTTTTATGAGTGTGTAAAATGCCTTGTGGATGCATTAAACTTAATATATGATCATAATAACAATGGAGCCACCAGCCTGAGAGAGAGAGGCAGCAACCCAGGGAGAACGAAATTTGGAAGCATAAAGCATGGGAAGGAAATGGTTTTTCACAGGGGTTGAGAGATGGTTGGAACCTGAAGGGTGGGGAATAAAAGGCAGAGGGTGTGGTTGGCATCTGGGAGCCTCAGCACTGCAGAAGAGTGTTTATCCATCCCAGCCTGTCGGGTGCATGAGAACTAAGCACAAAACTGGAATAGACAAAGGAGAGGAAGGCAGAAGGAAAGACAGGGAAAAGGGATAGAAAATGAGATTCATAGGCAGGGTTATACCTAGGATGAGGAAGACAGAGTAGTTGTGTTGGGAACAGCCACAGAAAGAGGCTGCAGGGAAGCTGGGAAGACAATAAGTGTCCCATTTATGGGGTCCAATTTGCATGTCCTGCCATCCAAAGTAGCCATTACCATTCTCCATGTGGACTCAGACTTGCCATGAACAGTCTTGTCAGAGATGAGATTTTTGGGGGATTCTGGTGGCAATATATCCCGGTCACAGAAATGAAATCTAAAGGGGGAAAAGTCTCAACATATTGGTCCCTGAAATGATAAAATGGAAGATAAGGAATGGTAGTAAATGCCATATGTGGAGGCAGTGGAAGGATTTCAAATGTTTCTTGGCCTGGGGGCAATAAGGTCTGGGAGGATTTAGTGATGGTTTATCATCCGAAAGGCTGCTCTGAACACTTCTCACCTTGTAATGAGGCTGTTTTACACAGTGCTCTGCAACCAGTTGCTGCCAATGGATGAATGAATAAATGAGTAGATGGATGGATGGATGGATGAAATAAATGAATCAATGTATCAAGAATGAGAATGAGGCATCTGACCTATTAGCCCATCTCTGTTTTCTTAGTGCTAAACAAAGTATTGATATAGTCACATATGCAAAAGCCAAACTTTTTTAGGGCATGATAATCTTCGCACATAATGTAGAGTTCCAGCTACCAGAAGGAAAAATGAACACACACACACACACACACACACACTCCATTCAGAAAATACTAATTATCTCATAATTTATGCTGAAGATACCAAAATTTCTATAGAATAAATTTCCTTTCTTTACCTTTCAGCTTGGAGGGAGGATATATGCTTTAATTTATAGGGGAACATGCTGAAACTTTTTCCCTTATTAATTTAACTAACATGCAATTTAGATGCTCATTTAGTACCAGGTATTATGTCAGGTTTAGATAATCCAGATAATCCAGAGAAGGCCAGAATCTTCCCACCCAAGAGGGTACCAGGCTTCTTAAGGAGAATAGATATGCATGATTTGAAAATAACTGATAGTCAACCCTGACTTATCTGTACAATTACTAAGGTGATGCTGTTTACATTTTCTACTCTGATTCTTAGATCATTGATCCCATTTTACAGGTGAGGAAATTGAGGCGGGCCGAGGGAGGTTGTGACTAACCCAAAGATGCACAGCTAAATGTGGTAGAGCCAGGCCCCACCCAAGTGTTCTGAGAACAGATCCTGTGTGTTTTCCACCACGCCATGACTGCTCCGGGCTGCCAGTCCCTGGCACTGGTAGCGTTTGGATTCACTACAGGGAGATGAGCTAAGGGGATTAGAGAGAAGTCACACGTCACCAGTTTACTTGATGCCATGAGCTTGTTTGAGAAAGGGATTAGTCGTGATGTTGGTAGTATCATGCAAAAATCTCTCTCTCTCTTCCCTGCTGTTTTTGGGAATTTGGCATTAACAGACAAACCAACCTACACCCAAGAGTTGCAGGAAAGAAGTCGCACAATAAGGAATCTCAAGTTTGGGAGTGTTTCTTTCCCCAAGGCGGCAGCAGAGAGAGCGGATTTGATTCATGGAAATAAATACCCATCTGCAAGCCCCAGTTACAGCCCATTTCATCTCGACTGGGCATCCATGCTTTCGGGCATCTGCAGGCTGCCCTTTCCTGGAAATAGTGAGGGGGAGCTGGGTACTCGGGCTAAAACCTTGGTCTTCAACATCTTGGGCCTCATCATTCCAACTCTTTCTACCTCTGAATGCCCACAGCACCTTGAATTTCTCATTCATTATCTTTTGCTCTGCATTAGAGTGACTGAGTGCCACATTTTTCCTGTGTGTGTGTGATTATGAACACAACTTACATGTGCTCCTACCTAATCTGTAAGCTGCTTGAGGTCGGAGTGATGAATTCACAGTTGCTTCTCCTTCTTGACCAAGCACGTATTAGGTACTCAATAAAGGTTTTTCGTGTTGAATGAAATAAAAACTAAAAATAGAGATCTGTCTTTGGAGGATTAAAATCCTTAAGTGGACAGAAATTCTCCAATACAGAACAAGTCCACAGGGCCGTGGCCTCTGGGTTCTATAGTTCTGGTATTCAGATTAAGCAGGCAGAGGTTATTCCAGAATCTTGTGCAGGCAGTCAGCTTAGTGAGTGCCCACTTCAGCCCTCACCCCTAGAGAAGCAGGTCTTTTTGCCACCTCTTTGTATCTGCATATAACAGACCTGGCATTTCCACTGCAGTAGCACCAACCTGTGCATGCCTTTGAAGTTGTGAAAAATAGCTCAGTTTCCTGCCCTTTCATGATTTGGTGACAAATAATCTGTGCTGCAATTTACACATTTTCCTGGCAGTCATGAACTCTCTTCTCCTGGGAGAAGATGAACTGTGTTATATGGTCTCCCTTCTCTTTTCGGGTCCACTCTGTGGCTTCCAGGGCTCAGGCACATGGACAAATTACAGTGCCCGGTTTGGGGATGGGCATCAGAGTCTGGTACTGTTATGCAAGATCGTTCCAGTATCTTCACCTGTTTGTCATACTTTTTCCAGTCTGTTTCATACATTTTCCAGGTGCCAAGCTGTGCTAGGTGCTGGGGACCCAGAGATAGCTGGGGTCTGTTGGCTCTGGTGCAGGAGGAGTCAGACGGGTGCACAGAGAATCTCAGCGTGTGGCAAGCAGGGTGCTCTTCAAGGTCCACGATGAACGCAGAGGAGAGACGAATTCCCTCCTTGGAGCTGGTTTGCCAGAGGGTATCGGCAGGGACTCCTGGAGAAGGCAAATTCCCCTAAGGGCTTTTAAGGATAAGCTGAATTGATCAGATGAATAAAGGCAGAAAGAGGGACTTTTGGTTGGAAGGAATTGCATGTTTTAGGGCATGCAGATGTGAGCTATAATGGCAGGTTGGATGAAGGGTAGAGTGTAGAATTGGGTGACCATTGGATCCAACTAGGAAGTGGGAAGACAGAGTCAACGAGGTGCTTGTGGGGAAGATGGACTTGATCATGCCGGAGTTGGGGGCCAAGGAGAGGTGAGAACACAAGGGCTATGTGGAGGGTGGGCAGGAGAAGGGTAAGATGTGCAACAGGAAGTGGAATCTGGTCTTGGAATGGAAGGACCCAAGACCTTGAGCTGATAGATCTTAGTCCAGCACAGGAGGGTTCTACTACCATCCCAAAATGTCCGCTTCCAGAGGTTATTGCCTCCAAAAATATTTACCATGACATTTTCCTAAATATCTTTCTTTTCTCAGAATATCACAGAACATGATCCACCCATGGGGGGAGGGGCAATTATGGCCACATGGTGTCTTCTCTGGAATTATTAAAATCATATTGAATTTTCACATAAAAGCAGAGCCCCCAAGTATATCAATAAATATATCTCATAAATGGAATGGTGTCTACTGTGCTGCTGGCCTGGAGTCCCCGACTTTAAGGCAGCACCAACAAGTCATGCTTTGCACAGCATCCTGATGGAAGAGTGCTTTCACACGCAGGACTCCGCCTCACTCACAGCCCACTTAGTTCTCATGAGCTGGGAGGAAAGGAGTGATGGTCCCTATTACGGATGAAGAAATCAAAATGGAGCGATCATGTAACATGCCCAAGTTCACTTAACTGTTAAGTGCCTGAGCTGGGATTCAGAACTAGGTCTTCTGATTTCAAATCCCTTTACTGAATGGCATACTTTATAGGTAAAAGCGGGGTGATGAGGGGACCCCAATATACTCCAGTCTTCTTTTAGGAGAAAGGTGTAGATTGTATAAAGAATAGCAAAGATCAAAGTCAGGGCCAGGCTATGGAATGCAAGAGTCATGGCTGGGGATAGGGTTGGGGTTGAGGGACTTAAAGGTTCAGTTAAGATGTGGAAAGGGGTTCAAGGATATTGTGAAGTGAGGGTTTATGGTGAAGGTCATGGTAGGAATCTGTTTTAGATTGAATATTCCATGAAGGTAGAGACTATGTCTGTTTTGTCCATTAATGAATCCTCTGTTCCCACACATAGTAGGAACACGAAATATGTGTTGAATAAATGAATGTATGTGTTGAATACATACAGATATATATGCATGAATGAGTGGTCCCGTTCCTGGTCAGAACTGGGAGCTGTATCCAGTTTGGAGAAACCGTTAAGAGCATGGGCTTCGGGGCCTTGCAGACCTCAGTTTAAATATCAGCTCTACCATTTATTAGATATAAAATAATAATTGAGATCTTTGACCTTGAGTTTTCTAATCTGTAAAAATGGACGTAATAAGTATATCCTCAAAGGCTTATTGTAAGCACTAAATGAGATATCCTAAATAAATTCTGTAGCCCAATGGCTGGCATGGAGAGTTCTAAAAAATAGGTAGCTATTGTGATTCATAT
The DNA here is from genome assembly GCA_008750895.1 of Mirza zaza. NCBI lineage: Eukaryota > Metazoa > Chordata > Mammalia > Primates > Cheirogaleidae > Mirza > Mirza zaza. The sequence continues at coordinate 8,704 of VSMD01123948.1, forward strand.
TGGGTGGTGGGGAGGGTCGAAGGCTGTATGTGGCTCAGCTGGAGTCAGTCTAGCAGGCACAGAGCCCTGTAAGGGAGGGAGACCCCTCAGACTTGAGAGAACACACTGGAGCTTCTGTCGCTCCCCTTCAACAATCAAAGACAACAAAATCAACCATAAAATGTTATTAACAACACAACAGCTTTTGTGTTTCTAAGCCCCAGCTGCTATGTTTCCCATTCAATACTACACAAAGCTGTTTGTTTCCATGGTTTTCCATCTCTGGTCCTTTGATGAGAATTGGGATGGGGACTGCTAGGGGAGGAGGGAGGCGTAGAAATGAGTTGGGCATTTATGGGTGAGTTTTTATGTCATCCCTGTTGGGAACCAAACTGTCTTCTAGCTGAGGCAGAGGTTTGTCTGCATGGGCTTGGCCGACTAGCTTGGCTCATTCTTGTGATGACACATCCCATGACAATGAAATGTCTTTGCGACAAATAGATTTTCAATGATCTGTTTTTCTGAGGTGCTATGCAGTGTACATCCCAAGGCTCTTAAGCAAGCCATCGGCCTTTGTAAGGTTGCACACCTGTAGCATTTATTTGTAGCACCTGCTTCAGTTATCTGTTGCTTTGTAACAAGCCCCTCCAAAACTCAGTGGCTTCAAATAACAACCATTTATTTGTTCATGAATTGGTAAGTTGGGTAGGGCTCAGCTGGGAAGTTCTTCTGCTTGTCTTACCTACTCATGTGGCTGCAGACATCTGGAGGCTCATTTCGGGGCTGGAAATCCAACCTGGTTTCATTCCAATGTTTGGTGCATCAGCAGAGATAGCTGCAACAGCTAGGGCCTAAAAGGGCATCTCTGTCTCCCCATTTGATTTCTCTAGCAGGGTGGTCAGGCCTCTTAACATGGTGGGGCAGGACTCCAGGAGACCTAAAGAGGGAGCTTTCTGGCTCCCCAAACCCTAGACCCCAGACTGTCCACAGTGACACTTCCTCCATGTTCTGTGGACCAAAGTAACTCACAAGGCAGCCTGAACTCAGGAGACACAGATTCCATCTCTTGGTGAGAGGAGTGGTGTGTGTATATGGGGATGTAAGGAATTGTCAGTGGCCTTGTTTGTGTAAGAACTACCCCAATCCTCCTCTTCCTGCCCCTCTCTCCTCCAGGGCCAGTTTTGCTTCCAAGCAGATGTATACTAGTCCTTGCTAATGGGTTACTTCGTAGCTCCTTAACCCTCGCCTCTTCTGAACTTTACACAATCTCTTTATTTATTTATTTATTTTTGAGACAGTGTTCTTTGTTGCCCAGGCCAGAGTGAGTGCCGTGGCGTCAGCCTAGCTCACAGCAACCTCAAACTCCTGGGCTCAAGCAATCCTTCTGCCTCAGCCTCCCAAGTAGCTGGGACTACAGACATGCGCCACCATGCCTGGTTTATTTTTTCTATGTATATTAGTTGGCCAATTAATTTCTTTCTATTTATAGTAGAGACAGGATCTTGCTCTTGCTCAGTCTGGTTTCGAACTCCTGACCTTGAGCAATCGGCCTGCCTTGGCCTCCCAGAGTGCTAGGATTACAGGCGTGAGCCACCGCGCCCGGCCTAAACAAGTTCTTTAGTCCCTTCATTTGCAGAAGACTAAACAGAAGTCCCTACAGGGGGAGTAACTTGCCCAAAGTCTTGCAGACAGATAGTAGTGGTGGAACTGGGGTCTGTACCTCCTGCCTCCTCCCTCAGTGGTCTTGCAGTTTTCCCATTCATCTTCTTGGGGAAGAATGAAAGTTGGGGAATCCAACGGTGTAGTTCCAGGTATAGTCTTAGTAGGTAGAAGAGAGACTTGGGGCCTCCGGCTTCAAATAAGAGTCTTTAACTGTCTTCATTTGAGGGTGTCAGCTCACGTGGAAGCAGCTGTTGTAGAACTTGTCTGGCTCCCTGGCGTAACTGAGAGGGGCTTACACTGGCCACGGATGACACCGTAGCTTGCCTTACTCTGGGAGTGGGAGGCTGTGCTTCGGGAGCACTGCTGCGTGAGCCGGTTGTCGGGGTTGAGAGTGGCGTGGCTTCTTGGCTGCTAAGCAGGATCGTACGCTGTGATGGCGCCTGGCACAGCCTGCACAGGGGTTCTAAGACAAGTGCAAACGGTGCCACCCCTGCATTCATCCCCTGGTCCCCGGCCCAGTCTCATTCACTGCTTCCCTCCTTGGAAGCTTTCAACAAACCCTAAGAATCGCTTCCCTTGTCCGACGGCCTGTGCCCTTGTGAGCTCCCTGGGGGCAGAGGCAGCAGCGCTGCTCATCTCTGGAGCCTTCGTGTGTGTCTCAGAGCGGATGCTGCGTAAATGAATGAGGACAGCGCCAAGTTGCAGCATCCCAGAGGCGTTTGAACTGTGGGGTGCCCAGGCGATGCGGGGTGCAGAGCAGCCCGAGAGAGGGACGTGGAGTCCCAGCTGGCACACGTCCCAGACAGCACTCCTTCACCCTGGGACAAACGGGTCCACGAAAGAGCACATCCTGTGGGGGCTCCCCAACGTGGAAGAGGGACATGGCGACAAACAGACACATTTGGGATTTCCCTCTTTGACACTGCCCCGGGCTCCTCCTTGCTGAAAAGTCCCGTCCTACTCCAAGGAGGTGCAGGCCAAGCTGCAGGAATTGAGATTACGGCTCATCCTTGTCGTGGACCTCTTTAGGAACACTCAGCAGCTCTCAAAGTGGGTGTCCTCATCCCCCCTCCCCACCCCCCCCTTCTCTGCCTCTGAACCGCAGCCACATCCTATTTGCAGCCCTGGAGATTAAGGATGAAAATTTGACTTTTTAATTTTATCATTCTTGTTCTTGTTCTTCCTTCCTGCTTCATTAGAATCATGTTATTGGCCTAAAATGCAGTATGTAAACTATGCTCTGGGGCCCATCTGGAATCCTGGATTCTCTGGGGATGTAATTACGCTAAGCGGTTCTCACCAGGGACAGCGCGACTTATCGCTTGCCTGGGCATCCTCTGGCAACACAGCCCTCGGTTCTTCAAAAGGGACTGGCTGCTGTCCTTTCAGGCCTGCTTCTCGGAGTGTGTGTGTGTGTGATTCAAGGGTATGGCCCATTTTTATGTTGTATGCACTGTTGTATCAGTAAAAACAAAGATAACTTATTGCACCTCTGTGTGTCCTCAGCAGGGAGGGTATACAAGCCTTTGCAATAGTGAAGGCCAGCAGTGACCAGAGAGAAAATGCCACTGCAGGTGATGGCAGGGCTTTGCATTGTGTGTCCCTCCATCAGGGAGGTAGAGCCTGGCCCATTTCTGCTCACGTTACTGTGCTGGGGAGGGATCCTGCAGCCAGCCTTAGGGGATAGGGCTCTTGGTTCCAGCCCTGACCAAGGTCACAGGGCTCAAAGGCATCAAGCCAGGACTGAACATGCACCCAGGCCTTTGCCCCCATCCCCAACAGGCCTCCGTTCCTGGGAACCTTGATTTTCTCCTTTGTGAAAGGAAACTAATAACCCTCACCCTGCTTATCTACAGAATTCTTGTGAGAAATAATCGAATTAGTGAAGGTGAAAGTGTTTTGTATTCGCTCAAATAAACATTCACCGGATGCCTACTTTGTGCATGGATTAACAGAGTTCTTACCCTTGGGGGATCACAACCTTGCAAACTATAAATTAGAAAGCACTAAACACATGCAAAGTTTTAGAATTGTATGTCTGAAATCATTTTGCATTGTAGGAAGGAAAAAGTTCTTGTCAAGCTGGAAGTGCCTAGGTGTATATTCCTGGCTCCATGGCCTCAGGCTCTTTCTCACTTTCCCCTCAGCCCATTACCACTCCTTATATCCCCCTCCACCCCCAGCTCCTTCCATTTCTGCACTCTCATCATCGGAGGCATTCATTTAGCCCCAATCAGCACTGCCTTTATCACATACCACTATAATAACCTTTAAAAAATAAACTTGTTTATTAAAGCGTAGTGCATGTATGTAGAAAAACGGAGAAAGCACGAGTCCATGTTGTAATGCATTACTGCGAGAAGATGCAGCCATACATGAATCCCCTGGGCACTAGGACAACAGTGTCGCCAGCACTTAGCATCTCCCCTCCTACCCTGACACCATGTCCTTCCCCTTTCCTTAAAAGTCACTAATTTCTGCGCCGTGGGTTTATTTTCACGTATCTTTTTAGACTTTCCGTACTTGGAATCAAGTGCTATCTATTCTTTTGTGTCTCACTTATTTTGCTCAGTCTTACGTTGTGAGAATCATCCATGTTGCTGTGTGTAAAACTGTAGTTTGTTCATTTTCATGGCTGTATACTTCGTGGCTGTGTATTTTTGTGACTCCATATGGACACATCGGCATTTATTTATCCTACTGTGGAGGGACATTTATACTGTTTCCAATTTGAGGCTACTCTGAGTAATTTCTCATACATGTCTTTTAAAATAGCTTTATGGAGTTATAAGTGGTATAAATTACCAATAAACTATACATATTTAAGGTGGACTGTTTGATAAGTTTTGACATCTATTGATGAAACTATCACAACAATCAAATAGTGGACCAATTCATAGCCCCTCAAAGTTTCCTTCTATCTTTTTGCAATTTGTTACTTCTGTTCTTCCCACACCCATCCCTGTCTCCGGGCAATCACTGATTGATTTTTTCTCACTATCTACTCATTTGCGTTTTCTAGAACGTTGTATGGATGGAGTTGTGCAGTGTGTACTGTTTTTAGTTTAGATTATTTCACATGACATAATTATGTTGAGATTTATTCTTTTTTTTTTTTTTTTTTGAGACAAAGTCTCGCTTTGTTGCCCAGGCTAGAGAGAGTGCTGTGGCTTCAGCCTAGCTCACAGCAACCTCAATCTCCTGGGCTCAAGCAATCCTGCTGCCTCAACCTCCTGAGTAGCTGGGACTACAGGCATGCGCCACTATGCCTGGCTAATTTTTTCTGTATATATTAGTTGGCCAATTAATTTCTTTCTATTTATAGTAGAAACGGGGTCTCGCTCTTGCTCAGGCTGGTTTCGAACTCCTAACCTCGAGCAATCTGCCCGCCTCAGCCTCCCAGAGTTCTAGGATTACAGGCGTGAGCCACCGCACCCGGCCAAGATTTATTCTTCTTCTTGTAATAGTTTCTTTTCTTTCTTTCTTTCTTTGGCTATATCACAATTTGTTTATCATTCACATGTTGATGGATGTTTGGTTTTCCAGTTTTGGGTTATTATGGATAAAGCTGCTGTGAATATTCATATACGAATCTTTGGGAAGACATACACTTTCAGTTTTATTAGGTCAATATATAGGAGTGAAATGCCTGGGTCATATAATATGTATATGTTTAAATTTTTAAGAAATGGCTACATTGGATTCCAAAGTGGTTGTGTCATTTTATAGTTCCTTCAGCAGTATATGAGGGTTCTAGTTGCTCTACTTACTTACCAAAACTTGGTATGCTTAGCCTTCTTGTTTTAAGACATTCTATTACATAATTAAGTGTGCGGTGAAATCCCACTGTGATTTTGCATTACAATTCTCTAATGACTAATGATGTTGAGCAAATTTTCTTGTCTTTTGCTGAACATATGGGCATATTTCTGTTGGGAATATGCCTAGGAGAATAAGTCCTTAGTCATAAGGGACAGGATCAGAATTGCATTGCAAAAGGGGTACTTCCAGGAGCCAAGTCAGAGGGAGGAATATCGAAGGCAGAAAATCACTTAGGAGATTGCAGTATACATTGCTTTCTTCTGCTAGTCCCTGTGTCCTTCATCTCAGATAAATTATAAGCTCCTAGGATACCATAAGAAGCATTACAAGTCTTTGTTTTCTCCCCAGCCCCTTACACCCAGTGTTATGAGGGTTACCTGTGTGCTATGTATTTCTACATTTGTTACGTTATTTGCTTCTCTGGCACCTTACGAGGAAAATTGATGTCCCCCTGTTACAGCTGAAGAGCTGAGACTCAGGGAGACATGCCATTTCTCAAAGTCTGAGAGCTTATAATCAGGGGAGGTGGAGCTTCTAATGAGGTCGATGCCAAAGTTCCCATTCTTTCTGTTACACGACCTTGTCTTCCTTTGATCATGTTGCCTTTTAGATGCTCAGGGAAGACACCTCTTGAGTGATTGAACAGAAGTGCGTTTGAGGACTCTGCTGAGAGGCTCTTTCCCTGATTCAGGACAGCTGTCGCCTGCATGCACAGAGGCTCTCCTGGGCTCTCCAACCAGCCTCTCCTGCCTCTGACCCAGGGTGGCTGGGACAGAACTTCCAATAGTCACATTGGTGTTGTGCTTGGAACCCTAAAGGTTGCCTTGGGAACGCCGCTCCCCTGTTGCCCCAGTTCAGCGCTTGTGTTGTAAAAATCTTCCTCTTTCACTGCAAAGCACCATGACCTTCTTTACTCATTTTTGCAACCCCCTGCAGAGCATAGCACGTGCTTCACATACGGTAGAACCGTTTGGCGTTTGTCCTTGGTGAGTGTCTGCTTTTGCACCTCCCCATTAGTCTCTGTGTGGCCTCCTGGAACAACCGATGTTTGAGTCCCAGTCCTGTCTTAGAGTCTATGACAGTTCTGCCGTAGAGTCCTATGACTCTATGCAAATTACTTAACCTCTCTGATATCTCTTCTGTCATCTGTAAAATGATGAAGATAATGGTAGCTTCCTTCTAGGACAGTTATGGCAATAGCATGATGCATGGTTAACGGTGGCAAATACTGTTATGTTTTGTTGCTATGGTTACTTTAGGTGGTTTTACCCCAAACTTACTTGCCTGCTTCAATAATGACAGGAACCGGCTGGAAGGGTGAGAGGTGGGTCTTGGGGGAGGGAGGAGGTGAGAAAACCGGAAGTTACCCTTGAAGCAGTTCCAGGTTCGTGGCTCACACCTGCAGCACCATGCAACAGAGAAAACTCAGGCTGTGAACCCCAACAACGATGGCTCTGCCACCTCATAGCACCATGACCTTGTGCAAGTCACCATGTCCTGTCTAATCCTGTTTCTACCTCTGTAATAGGTAGATGGACACCATGTAAAAATGGCTCAATGGTTAAGTGAGAAAACAAATTCAAGATATCAACATAGTTGATAAATGTTAGTTGGGCCATCTCTGTTTGCTGGTCCATTCGATGGAAAAAAACCTGCATGAATGGTGTTAGCTCATATATGAATAGTAGGCACCCAAAAATATTGAATAGATGGATGAAAAAGGCTGAAATTGTGCTGGAAAGGTATAGTATGCGAGGAGCAGGGGAGATGTACATGGAATCCTTGTTCTCCAATTAAAACGTGAGCTTTTTCTTGGGCCTGCAAACCAGATGCTCATTAGAAGGCTCCACAACTTTCTCACCATAGAGGATGTGTCTGAAAAATATTGTTGTCTCTTTCTCTAGGCCCTTTGTAGGTGGACACACGTGGTGGGAGGTAGTTATGATGGGAAGAGCCAAGGGTGTGGGGTTCAGGCTTTGGGAGTTGACTGTGCTCTGGGTCAGGCAGCCTGGTACAGCAGAATCAGAGCAGACTTATTACTACCTGTGTGAACTCAGGAAAAATCCATCATTTTTTCTGGGCCTTAACTGTTGTTTTCTGAAAAAACGAGATGCTCAAACCTGCCTATCAGGGCCTATTTTAAGGGGCATCTCAGTCTGCTCAGGCTGCCATGACAAAATACCATAGACTGGGTGACTTAAACAATGCAAAGTTATTTCTCATAGATCTAAAGGCTGTAAGTCCAAGATCAAGGTGCCTGCTGATTCAGTTTCCTGGCTTGCAGTTGGCTGCCTTCTCCCCGTTTCCTCACATGGCAGAGAGAACAGGGTCTCTCTCTTTTTCTCTACTTAAAAGGCCACAGATTCATCAGATCAGGGCCCCATCCTTCAGACCTCAATTTTGACTCCTCTTAAGGATCTCAGTTTGCATCTTTTTATGTTCCTTAAGTGGAGAGAAAGAAGATCTGACTTCTTCATTCATGACTTTTCCATCACTGTATTGATTCTTTAAAAAAAAAATATCAAACCTCAATCACCTCCAAAACATCCTATCTCCCAATAGTCACGTTGTGGCTTAGAGTTCAGCATACGAATTTTGGGGAAATACAATTCAGTCCATAGCAAGGGGGCTAAGTGAGATTATGGATACAAATATGCTTCTTAAACTATTACAAGCCATACATATTCAGATGGTGGTAGGGGTCTTTTTAAAAAATTTTATGTAGTTAGTTTTAGTATTGTGAGACTATCCTCGAGGTATTCATTTATTCATTTATTAAATTTCTACTGTGTGCCAGGGACCTTTCTAGACACTGGGTAGCCACAAGAGAGAAAACAGACAAAAATCCTTATCTTCATAGAGCCTACTAGAATGTAGACAATAAAGAGGGACAAATAGAATATATAATTTATACGACAGGGAAACATGGTGTGGAGGAAAATAAAGTATGCAGAGGGCTGGAGAATGCTACACAGTGAGGAATAGTTTAAATTTTAAGTTGAGGGGAGTGGGGTGTGGTCAGGGAAGTCCTCGTTTGAACAGATACCTTAAGGCTTTGAGAAGGTAAGAGGGTGAGGTACCTGGCTATCTAAGGAAGAATATTCTAGGCAGAGGAAAGAGCCTGTGCAAAGTCCCTGGGGTAGGAGATAACCCAGGCATGTTTGAGGAACAGCCACAAGAGCTGAGTGGCCAAGGCTGAGTGAGAGACAGGGAGGGTGGGAGGAGATGGAGCCAGAAAGCTTCAGTCCAAGGAGAGGGCTCACTGTCTGAGTGTGATACAGACAGGGTAGCAACAGTGAGAAGAACAGGACACCATTCCCCTGCAGGGCGAAGATTTCATTTATTCACTGAAGATCTGTGCTCGCCTCCAGGATCACCTGTGGGAGCCAGTTCTCATCTGCTCCAAAATTCCTTCCAGTATTTTTGTGACTCCAGACATATCCCCTTGTGAAGCTATGGTGGATGGCTGCAGGTGGAAACATGTCCCTTACGGGGTATGTAAATGCGACAGCATCCATGCATTATTAAACGAGTAAATGCATAGCTGGAAGCGAATGAATGTGTATGAGGCAAGGTTGACTCAAACATAACACCTTCGTACACCAGCCGGTTTATACACTCCTTGAGTGGGGGCTCAGACGTGCGCCAGCCACAGCAGCTAGTGTAGTTCCTAGAACAACACGGGTTCTGAAAATAGGTTTGTCAGGAAATGTAATCTCTCCAAGAAGTGCAAAGAAGGGACAGGGGAGTCTCTTCAATTTGCAGCAAGAAGAGATTGGCCGCCATGGAGGAGGAGTGGGTTGTACATTCCTGCACGTGAGAGAGCTCTCGCAAACTAAAATATCTCCACCTCTCATGCCAAAGGGTGATGAATGTTACCACAGAGGGCTTTATTCCTTTCATTTCTCTCTCTCTCTTCAATTTTTGAAAGATAACATCACATTCAGTATCAGTGATCCATGTTCTAGACTCTGCCCCATTCTTTTCAGTCTGGGTAAACTCACTTACTTCTGAACCTCAGTTTCCCTGTATAAGAGGAATATGATAACAATACCCACCTCCCTAGGCTGTTTGTAAGATTGAATGGTCTAATGGATACAAAATAACGCATATTGTTACTCTCACTCTAAAGGGAATGATGTGACATGAGGAGACACAACGTAGTGGCCCAAATCTGCACCTACTCTCGGGAATCCAATCAATAAATTCCCACTGTGGGCTGCTGTTCCAGGTCCTGGGGATATAGCAGTGCACGAGGGAGAGAAAATCCCTGTCTTGCAGTGTGCTAGGGAGACGATAATGAAGCACACAGATACATCACAAGACAATGATGGGCTTGGTAATGACTGAGCTAAGCCCCAAGCTCATGACTTCAGTCTCTAAATCCTATGCTTTTTTGGTTATCTCCTTTAAACAGAAATCAGGCATGGCCCTCAGTCCTGAAGGAACTTGCAATTAATGAAAGAAGTAGTATCTGAACTGAAATAATATACAGCTGGTCCTTAGGGTCCCAGGAGAGCTCCAGGTGGAGTACTCGTGCTGGTCCAGGGAGGAAATGATACCATCTGACTATAGGGAGGGATCAGGAAGGTTTCTTCCAAGAGGTGGCAACCGAATGGATATAGGGTAGCAGCATCCATACTTAAAAGAAGCCTGACCAGCGATGGCGTCGATACCCGCAGCTCTGTAACCAGGCAAGGATATGTGGAATTTAAGGATATGTCAGTGAATTTTTAAATGATTGAGAAAATGGAGAATGCTTCAAAGAACTCCTTCCGGTGGAAACTTGGAGGTGTTGAGATATTTGCAGCTGGGAGTAAACTTTGCTAATTCCTAGCTCTCCAAGAAGTGCACGGTTGTGAGTGGGAGGGAGGGAGGGAGCCGGGGGCGCAGGATGGAAGATGCCATGTATGTTTCCGTGTTGGGCTACATTATCCCCTTTCTCATTTTTGCCTTACCATTTACAGCACCAGGTATTATTAATATTTTCAGACTTCTTATTAATATTTCATGGGGACACTTTCATTTTCTCCTTAAACACATATTTAGCGGGGATTGCCACATTCCTGGGTAATTTTATTAAATCCAGAGGCCAATTTTCTTTTTACAACAGTCTACTGCTTTGATTTTATGGGGAAAATCAATAGAAAGAGAGGAGTTGCCGAAATAGAAGGTTGCTTTATAGCAAAATGTCCAGGAACTCATCTATTCATTTTTAAATGAAAGAATAGCTCCAGCTATAAAAATAATCACCCCCCCCGTGTGTGTGTGTGTGTGCGCGCGCGCGCCCGCGAGTGCGCGTGTGTAGAAACGTGTATCTGTTTAAATTAAAAGAAAATAGCATCAAGCCAGTTTTCCAACTATAGTTCTTTGAGAACATGTTCTAGCACAGGCTGTGCAAAAACCGTCAGATGTTAAGTACCTGGCCAAACCTTTCCCAAGTGGGTTTGAGTCCCAACTCAGCCACTACGTCAGTGTGCACCTTGAATAGACCAGTGTCCCTCTCCAGGCCTCAGTTTTCTCATCTGCAAAATGAGCTGGATTGGCTCAAGTGGCTTCTGAGATCCTATCCACCCCTGGCATTCGGGGAGTTGAAGAACGCTGAGAAATGGCTAGAGGCTGCGAGAGCCATGGAAAAAGTAAAAAGAACATTTCTATTTAGTTCAAAAACAGCACAATGAGAAACAACGAAATTTATTAAAAGAACCACTTTTATTGAGTTAGCAGTGAGTAGAATAACAATAAAATGATTGTTTTTGGAAACCTTTCCAACATATAATGAAAACAAACCCAAGACAGCAATGAGTCTCCCCTGGTTCTGCTGCGGTCGCAGAAGGAATGACAATCCTCAGTTTGGGGGGGGGCTGTTTCTTCCCAATCATTTCCGAGGCAGAGCACGGATCGTTTACGCGGGCCAAGCCAAGCCTGTCTCCTGCTCCCCAAACCGCCAGACATTTACGGGAGCTAAATTAACTTCATGCATGGCTAGTGGCCGCACCTTCTAGCTGCTGTTGGGAATGCATACCTTGACATGGAGTCCAGCAGGTGAAGGTGGCTGATAGGGGAGGACCGCCTTCCCCAGTCTCTGCATAAAACACCAGCAAACTGTTATTGCAAGACTCCGCATCCAAACATCGCACAACAGCGGCAAGCAGTTGCTGTTTCTGTAAGCCCTTTCTGTGCACCCAGCCCTCAAAAGCTAACCTTTGCACAGACTGTCTCTAACCCTCTGAATTCTGTGAGATCAAACCCACCGTACCCATTTCCCAGATGAATAAATGGAGGCTGAGATGTGAAGCCTCTCTCTCAGACAAAGTTGCAAAGCTCCTACGACAGACACTCCATCCTGGTAAAGATACCATCAGTATTTTATATTCATGCTGATTTTTATAGTCTCAGAAGCCCTTGTGGACACGTAGTCTCACTTGACACTTGTAGTATTTTGGTGGCATACGTGAGGGCAGCATTTTTTATCCCCATTTTATTGACAAGGAAACTGAAGCTCAGAGAGATTGAGTGGTTGGCCCAAGGGCCCCTGGCCAAATGATTAGCAAGTCAGATCTCAAACTCCAATCTGACTCCTGGCCTCCTGCCACACTGACTTCGTGCTGTCTTATTTACAACTAACAGTGGGAAGTAAAGAATATTTGATGAAAAAAGCATTTACCTATAACATAAGTTGTTAGGGCTGGAGGGAGCCAGGAACCAGTCACATGAGATGCTTAGGTGGGCCTCAGTGGGTCCAAGATCTTCCTGAATTACACCTGTTCTGGTGTGTGTGTGTGTGTGTGTGTGTGTGTGCCTCAGTCAGGGCACATTCAGTACAGTGGAGTGTGTGACTGTCTCCCATCCAAGTACTAACCACGCCTGACCCTGCTTAGCTTCTGAGATCGACATGTTCAGGGCGGTATGGCCGTAGACAGAGGGTGTATGACTTTCTAACACACGAGGGTATCTCTGACACTCAGCACAGTCCTGGCACATGCCAAGTGCTCAGGAAGTGTTGATGGAATCAATCAGATTCTTAAAAGTTCTATGGTGCCGCAAAAAACGGAGCGTGTGCAAGAGCAGCTAATAGATCTCAGGAATCATCTCTACAGCGTTGTCTCCTTTTAGATAAAGATTCCGAGGCCCAGAAGGAACAAGGCGCTAGCCTGGGATCCACTTGGAGCAGAGCAGGGGCCCAGTGTCTCTGCTGAGTCCTCCCCTGCCTTAACCCCACCCCCACCCCCGGGCCTGGGCAGTGTTGCCTCCTCCATGTGGCTGCAGGGCCTACTGGAGTGGGAAGAAAGTGCTGTCCACCGGAGGCCCCGCCTGGGCCAGCTCTGCACTCAGCAAGTCACTCTGGGCTGTGCAAAGGGAAAGTGCTAAAGTGCTTGAGAAAAGAGAGTCTCTTAAGTAGGTTAAACACTCCCCCACTCCCTGGCCTCATTTACACTCTTCATTTGCTCAGCAGACTGTGGCTTCCAGGAGAGGGCTCAGGTAAACCCTGTCCTCTCCAGGTGTGAACGAGTCTACACTCACAAGAGGTCTCGCCCCTGCAGGATGGAAAGGCACTCGGAGGGTCTGGGTGGACCTCGGGCCTGCCCTGCACCCATCCCCCACCCTGGCCGGGTTTTGGGCCTGTCTCTAGGGGTCACCGCAGGTCCAGCCTGCTAGGGAGCAGGCAGTGGAAGCCCAGAGCAGAATTTCTGGGAAATGAAGAGTTTCTGTCCTCACTCCAGCTATTTCTCTTCTGTCAGAGCTCTAATGAGGTTTCAGTGCCAGGAGGGAAGCAAATGGAAGGAAAACAGCCTAGAGTTGCTAATGCTATCACACTGGCCAAGCTGCAGGAACCCCTTCCCCTGGGGCCGCAGCCTAGCCCTGGTCTGCCTAAAAAGGAAGAAAGGGAAGGGAAAAAAAACAAGGTCCTTTCAACTATAAAGAGGGGAATTCTCCAAGATCCGCTGGTGCATGCCTTGGGGATCTGGAATTAACCCTTTCTGCCTCAGCAGTTGCTAAGTAGTGCTGAGATTAACAGCCATTGCTGGGAAGGGAAGTGTTAGAGGCTGTCTATGTAAGGAGGGGTCTTGGCAGTTAGCTCCTCCTGGGCCATGTCAGAGAAAGAGTGGCAGGTGCTGGGCAGCCCAGCCTTGCTGAATTTCCACCCTGTGGCTTCCAGCTCTTTGTATTCCAAGCCCAGGACTGATTTGCAGGTTGAGTAGAAGACAGGCCTGGGGTCCCCTCCTGCCTCTGCAAGGTGATTAGTTTCCCTGTGTCCTAGTTTCCTTATCTGCTGAGTGAGGGTGGTAACACCTGCCCCGGGTTGAATGAGATCATAGCTACATGTTATAGGGATAAATAAATTATCTTAAATAATGAGTTTGCAGCCTCCCATTCTCCCTAGCCCCGTCTGCCTGGATTTACTCACTAAAGAGCTTGTCTTTGGAGTCTTAGTCTGTTTGTGCTGCTGTAACAAAAATACCCGAGACCAGGGGTAATTTATAAAGAACAGAACTTTATTTTATCACAGCTCTGGAGGCCGGGAAGTCCAAGATCAAGGTGCCAGCAGGTGTGGTTGTCTGGTGAGGGCCATCTTCTGCTTCCAAGATGGTATCTTATTGCTGTACCCTAGGGAGGGAAAAAGCTACATCCTCACATGAAGAAGGTAGCAGGGCAAGCTAGCCATGTGCTCCATGAAGCCCCTTTTATAAGGCGCTTAATTCTACTCAAGAGAGAGGAGCCTTTGTAACCTAATCACCTCTTAAAGACCCCCACCTCTTAATATCGTTACATTGGCAAAACCCGATTTTTGGAGGGGCCACGTTCAAATCATAGCAAAGCCTACTAGCTCAGTGCAGGAGCTTCTGCAATCATAGGCTGAGCTGTGTGTGTGTGCGTGTGTGTGTGTGTGTGTGTGTGTGTGTGCATGAGAGAGAGAACTGCAGGAAGTATCACAGACATTCATATCCCAAAGAGACAACGAATTACCTAGGAAAGAGA
>VSMD01123950.1:0-54946 GCA_008750895.1 Mirza zaza
GAGGCTGAGGTGGGCGGATCATTTGAGCTCAGGAGTTCGAGACCAGCCTGAGCAAGAGCAAGACCCCATCTCTACTATAAATAGAAAGATATTAATTGGCCAACTAATATATATAGAAAAAATTAGCCGGGCATGGTGGCACATGCCTGTAGTCCCAGCTACTTGGGAGGCTGAGGCAGCAGGATTTCTTGAGCCCAGGAGTTTGAGGTTGCTGTGAGCTAGGCTGATGCCACGGCACTCACTCTAGCCTGGGCAATAAAGTGAGACTCTGTCTCAAAAAAAAAAAAAAAAAAAAAAGATCTAGAATTAGGAGCTTTAGGTTTTAGTTCTAGCTTTAGATTTGATAGTGGCAATTTGCTTCAGAAAATTTGAAAGGCTAGTTTCTTAGTAGTCTGTGCTTTTGTGACTTTTTGTGAGATCTTTAGGCTATAAATTAAAGATAGATGTTTTCAATAGGCAGACAGAGGGTAGAAGGGCCCTCTAAGCTTAAAGAATGCATGAGCAAGATCACAGAGGTATCAAAAGTGCACAAATTATTTAGGGGACTTGGCTGGAGGGTGTAAAAATAGGTTTGAGAAGGTAAATTACTATCTACCTAGTAAAGAATATTTGATCAAGGGAATAAGATAATTCAACATATACTCTCGATAACTCTGGTAGGAACAGAAGAAAATAGATCTGAGATGCTTACAAATAGTTTATGAGAAACTTATTTGAAACAGATATGATAAAAGGCAATGGAGGGCCAAAATTGGGCACTAAAAGTAGTGTAGGAAAGGGATTGGGAGAGAAGAACCACTGTGGGGGTAGAAGTGAAAGTATTTGGTGACTGTGGAATGATTTGATGGGAAAATCATTTATTCGACAAATATTTTTAACACTTATTTTGTACAAGATACTGTTCAGGGTTTTAGGGTACAAATAAGAAAAGCCTTGGTTGCTGATCTCAAGGAAATGTGAGCTAATAATTATAATAAATCCAACTCAACATAAATATTAGAATGAACATATGTTTCAGGGTAATTAAATCATAGAGAAGGAATTTTATGTCTTCTTGGGCAAGTGAAGATAAGCATCACAGAAGAGGTATTTGACCTGAGGCTGAAAGAATGAACAAAGGAAGTGGCTGGAATAAAAGCAGACTATTCAATGCCAAGGCTCATTTCTTACTTATCTTTATATTCCCAGAACCCAGTATGGTGTCTAGAAAATAGAAAGACCTTAAAAACTGGAGTCTAGCAGGAGGTGGCTACAAAGGGAGGTGGAAGTAAAATTATAAAGCAATAATGCAAAGAAAGGAAATGATAACAATTTATAGGTCAAAGTTAAAGACTGCTTTGGTATCTTCCATAGCCTGGATGGTTCTATGGTAGCTTGAAAGACCGGATTCTGCCTTTGAAGTTTGCTAGCTTACAATTAAGAGAGTTTATCCATCAGAAGAATCTGACCCAATAAACAGAGTTACAAATTTCTATTCTAATTACATTCAGAAACTTAAAAAGATTTGGTTATATTTTGGTCTAAGGGGTAGGCCACAGATTTAAAGGAATCAAGAGTTTTGACATTTTCTGGAATCATTTTGCTCATCTTTAATTGAAAGGATATTTACTTTTAAACTTAGTTTTCAGGTCAACTCAATTATGCCTCTCTCTGTGACACATGCTCTCATTTCACCTTGGCAGATTGGTTTCATTAGAAATAATCCATGGTTGGGGGTAATGTTAACATAATATTGCTTCTAAACTAGGCACAGTTTGATGAAAGATTTGGATGTACTTGGTGGGTTGCTGTTCCAATTTCAGACATTTTGCTGGCATTCCCTGAGAGCCTGCCAAGAGCAAGGGATGACAGCTAAATGGGCTTTTCATACTCTGAATGTGGCAATGGAGGTTTAGCCTTGTGACTCTCTTTAAAAGCCTTTGGGAACTGATGATTGAGAGGCCCTGAACTTCTCGGAGAAATGTTATTTCAAATGAGTACTTGCCAATTCCAAACTCACCAGTTAAAATTTGAAGATGAATTAGGTCATCTCTCATATTTATACAGTTTAATCCAATTTGCAGTGTAATGTCACATGTGTACCTGTGTAATTCTTGGGAGGAGTTTCTTGGTATATGTTTGATGGGGTGACATACATTTGGGCTAGTGAATTGGTAAGCCAACCATTGTGTAGACAGAAAGGTACACTGAAGTTCAAGTTTTGAAGAACAAAGCCATTGAATTTAGTACCTTTTCTATTTTCATTATCCTAGCTAACTGAATCCAGATGCTTATCAAGAAAATAATCCATCACGACCAAGTTGGCTTCATCCCAGGGATTCAGGAATGGTTCAACATATGCAAATCTATAAATGTAATTCACCACATAAACAGAAGCAAAAACAAAGACCATATGATCCTTTCAATAGATGCAGAAAAAGCATTTGACAAAATCACTCTTTCATGATAAGAACACTTCACAAAATAGGCATAGAAGGGGCATACCTAAAAATGATACAAGCCATATATGACAGACCCACAGCCAACATCATACTGAATGGGGAAAAATTGAAAGCACTCCCACTTAGAACTGGAACCAGGCAAGGTTGCTCACTATCTCCACTTCTTTTCAACATAGTGCTGGAAATCCTGGCTATAGCAATCAGACATGAAAGTGGAATTAAAGGTATCCAAATGGGGGCAGAAGAGATCAAACTTTCACTGTTTGCTGATGATATGATATTATATTTAGAAAATCCCAAGGATTCAACCAAGAGACTCCTGGAATTGATAAATGAATTCAGTAAAGTCTCAGGATACAAAATCAATACACACAAATATACACCAATAACAGTCAAATCGAGAACCAAATCAAAGACTCAATACTCTTCACAATAGCAACAAAGAAAATAAAGTATCCAGGAATATACTTAACTAAGGAGTAAAAGACGTCTACAGGGAGAACTATGAAACGCTGAGGAAGGAAATAGCAGAGGATGTAAACAGATGGAAATTCATACCACACTCGTGAGGTGGCAGACTCAACATTGTTAAAATGTCTATACTACCCAAACTGATCTACAGATTCAATGCAATCCCTGTTAAAATCCCAACATCATTTTTCACAGATATAGAAAAAATAATTTTATGCTTCATTTGGAACCAGAGAAGACCCCGTATATCAAAAGCAATTCTAGGCAATAAAAACAAAATGGGAGGTATCAATTTATCAGACTTCAAACTATACTTCAAAGCTATAGTAATTAAATCAATTTTGTATTGGCACAAAACTAGGAATATTGACCAGTGGAATAGAACTGAGAACCCTAATATAAAACCATCTTCATATAGGCATCTAATCTTCAACAAAGCAGACAAAAACATCAAGTGGGGAAAACAATCCCTATTCAATAAATGGTGCTGGGAAAACTGGATAGCCACATGTAGAAGGCTAAAGCAGGATCCACACCTTTCACCTTTCACAAAAATCAACTGACGCTGGGTAACAGACTTAAACCTAAGGGATGAAACTATTAGAATTCTAGAGGAAAATGTTGGAAACACTCTCCTAGACCTTGGCGTAGGCAAAGAATTTATGAAGAAGACCCCAAAGGCAATCACAGCAGCAACAAAAATAAATAAATGGAACACGATCAAACTAAAAAGCTTCTGCACAGCCAAAGAAACAGAAAACCTACAGAATGGGGGAACATTTTCGCATCATACACACCTGATAAGGGGCTGATAACCAGACTCTACTTACAACCCACGAAAATCAGCAAGAAAAAAAGTCAAACAACCCTATCAAAAAGTGGGCAAAGGACATGAACAGAAACTTTTCCAAAGAAGACAGAATAATGGCTAACAAACATATCAAAAAATGCTCAACATCTCTAATCATCAGGGAAATGCAAATCAAAACTGCAATGGGATATCACTTATCTCCAGTAAGAATGGCCTTTATCAAAAAGTCCCAAAACAATAAATGTTGGCATAGATGTGCAGAAATAGAAACACTCCTACGCTGCTGGTGGAATTGCAAACTAGTTCAACCTCTGTGAAAAGCAATATGGAGATACCTTAAAGCCATGCAAGTAGATCTACCTTTTGATCCAGCAATCCCACTACTGGGCATCTACCCAAAAGAACAAATGACAATCTACAAAAAAGACACCTGCACTTGAATGTTTATAGCAGCACAATTCACAATTGCAAAACTGTGGAAACAACGCAAGTGCCCATCAGTACATGAGTGGATTAATAAAATGTTGTATATGTATACCATGGAGTACTATTCAGATCTATGAAACAATGGTGATATAACACATCTTGTATTTTCCTGGATAGAGCTGGAACCCATACTACTAAGTGAAGTATCCCAAGAATGGAAAAATAAGCACCACATATACTCACTAGCAAATTGGTATTAACAGATCAGCACCTAAGTGGACACATAGGAATTACATTTATTGGGTATTTGGGCAGGGGGGAGGGGGGAGGAGGGAATGGTTATATACATACATAATGAGTGAGATGTGCACCCTCTGGGGGATGGTCACTCTTGAAGCTCAGACTTGTGGGGGGAGGGGTCTCAAGGGCACTATATGCAACCTCAAAATTTGTACTCCCATAGGATGCTGAAATAAAAAAAAAATGAATTACACAGCGTCTTTTTAAAGAGTAGAAGGTCATTGTAATGAAAATTTTTTCTGGTTAGAAGTTCTTTTTAACTAAGATGATCTATCTCACCAGCTTAATGGCACAAATAAAGCTCTGTATTTAATGCTTTTGATATTCAAATTGATTGCACCCCGAGTTGCTTTAGCAGGATGACATTACTGGTCCAGATCCCTGCATCTGCCACAGTGGTTTTTTTATAGGAGAGTGATTGAACTTATTCATTGTCGTCCGGGGCCAACAGTGCTCCGTGGGTGACCTTCCATTGTTATAGTCTCTTGATTTATCCCCATGCGAAGACATTTATTCCCAAAGTTCCCACTGTGGCTGTATGATCAGAAATAACTTCCACATCAGTCCCATGCATCAGTCCTCTTCCTATAAGCATTAGATCTTGGCTTTGAACCTAAGTCTTTCATCCCTGCTCAGCCGTTGTTCACTGTGACCTCCTCTGTTGAAGGCCTTTGGTGGATCTAAGTCGAGAGCTTTCTAATCTATCAAAGAGGATCTAATGCTGAATATCAGAATGGAAGCTATTGAAGCCTCTACCAACTACGTACCAGTTTCTTAACCTGTATGCAAACTTTCCCATCTAATCACAACAACATTTGTGGCACAACAAGAATATTAGGAAAGGTAGGTTTTGGCAAATGCCCCCAAATAATTGCAATTAATGTCCTTCTGCTTTCCCTTTCCATATCTAAGAGAGACATTTTAAATAATTCTTCCTGGAATCAAGAAGTCAAGAGGATATGTCCTCAAGATTTTTACATCTTAGCAAAGCTAAGAACAACATAACGTATTGCCTATTTAGGCAACTTGATACAGCAGTGTCTCAGATGATTGAAAAAGTTAAAAGCCATAGTGTGACTCAAATATCTGGGCAAGCCTTTTGCATAAGAGAAGACCTTTGTCCTGGCATTTGAATATTGAATGGATTTAAGAAAGAAGTCTAAAATTTCTGTAGGAATAATGAACTTATTCTTATAAACATCTAACTGGTAAACTCCCAATCAAGATTCATTTCACTCTGTTGTCAGAGAAAGGGAACAGAATTAATTGTCTTATGCTAGAATGCTGAAAGAGGGTAGGAGGCATTGGATAGAAAACAAGGACAGGAAAAGCAACAGAGTTTTGAGTCCAAGAACAATAAGGAGCCTGAGCTGCATGTTGACACTGATTCCAGAATTGGTCTATGGCTGATGTGAAATGTTGGGGCCAATGAACTAGAAAGAAAATTGCCATGAAGTTAGAGTTTATTGGGGATAACTGCAGTCGAATTGAGTAGCCAGTGGCAGAGGGGTTCAATTTCAGTGGTACTGGTGCCATCACAGATGACAGTGAGTATTCTATGACAATGACATCAATGGTAATTTGAGTTGTGTTCTAACTATGTTTTGTCTTCTTTCTGCAATGGAAATCCAGAAGCTCAAGGCACATAGCTGAGAGCTGCTAATTAAACTATTATCCTTGGTAATCTGGAATGAAATGTGCATTAAAGGCAAAGCTTTAGGTAGCCTAGGTGGTTAATGCCTTAGAATTCAATAAAGAGCCACAGGAATTAGAGAACTGTGGGTTAGAGCATGTATTGTCTGTCTCAGCAGGGAACAGATGATACACTCAAATGGGGTATTTGAGAAGAGTTTAACAAAAGGCCTACTTACAATATTGAGGGCAAGGTTAAGGAAAACTAACAAGGGTTGGTGAAGTATTTTAGGGATTTGAACTAAAAGATCCCTTTCTGCCCTCTGTGCCTAAAAGACTAAAGAAAAGGAGTAGTTACCAGGACCGAGAGGGAGCTGTTACTGCAGCTGTGGCTATAGAACAGGGTTTTTTGGTGTTTTAGTGTGTGTGTTTGTGTTTCAGCCCAGCAAACCCCTGGAAGAGGGTTTTATCAAAGGAGCTGTGGACTTTGGTAACCAGCCACTGCTGACTCATGGCCTGGCGTGGTGTGGGTGGAGGGCACAGGAAGTAAATTCCTGCTTATCTTTTCCCCTCACGTCTCCTCCTATTACATCCCACTGTTTGGACTCGGCATGAAACTGGAAGGTTAAAGTCACCTAGTTGATGCAGTACATGGAGGTCAGCCTTCTGGGGCAAAGAACAAGGTGGAAAGGAGCAGAGTCCAGATCGGGATGGGCAAATGAACTATCCATCACAGGTTGGCTACTTCTAATGACACTGGATAGCTTTAAAGAGATCGACCAACTCAAATGCTTGCATTCTTGGCTCAAGGAACAGCCTGAAAGAGAGGTATTTTCTCTGACTACAGAAAAAGAATATCTTATCTCTTGGAGGCTTAGTACTAAAGTAGCCATAAAGCAAACAAATAGTTTAATTCTGTGATTTGCCAAGTTACAATATCAATTGAATTCAAAGTCACTTTAGCCTTTTCCTAAAGTTAGGGCAGTGAAGTAGGATAAGACTTCATGGATTAGAATAGGGATATGTGGGAAATTCAGTGTCTAAACTCATAAACCCATTGAGCTTCTGTAGCCACTTCAAATAGCTGTTTCATTTCTAATAAAATGTTACAACCTTGCTAGAAGATTCTGTCTCTAATACTCTAACTTTTGCAAAGGAAAGCCAATTCACCTTTTATCCTCTCCCCACTAACATCATTGATTGTAGATTTATGAAGTTTACTCTCACATCTGAGAGGATAAATCCTATACCCAAAAGTATTCCAAGGCTTAACTAATAATTTATGTGGACAAAATTCTAAGATGTGTGCAAGAATGCATTCTGAGGATATTGTATTAAAAATGGAAGTTCATTTTATTTCAGGCTGCATTTATTGATACTCGTTCTTTTCTGGTTATTTTGGGTTCAATGCACAAGATTGAACAACTGGGAATGGTTCTAATTGTTTGTTCACTTGGTTGACTGAAATATGGACCTGCATGAAAGGAAATGCCAATTTTACTGTAGTGATGATGGAATCCAAAGACTTTCAGAGATATAAAGTTTGTGATGAATTAATCATGTATGACTCGCCCACCCATTGCCTGATGTGGTCTCCCAAAGGACTCAGAAAACATTTTACTTTACTAAAAGTTGTCAGAAACCATCTTCCAAGGCCTTGTGATATATATTAGCAAAGGGAGTGGGAGCATCTTTAAAAATTCTCTAGTGGGTGTTCTCTTTAAGATTATAATGCTGATGTGCATCTTCATAAAGATGCATGGAAATAACCCTCCAAATTTTTCTACAGATGGGATCTTTCTTGGGATCACAGAAACTAAACATTATTGCTCAATAAAGTTGTTGTTACCCAAATGGGCTGTAAGACCTTTTGTGGGCTCTCATTGATCATAAAGTCTGTTGGCCAAGGTTCTACTTGCTGTGGATAGTTTAAAAACTGGTAAAGAGAGACTAAACTTGAGCTACTAAAATATAGTCCTGGCCTCTCACCCATTTCCCACACTGGAGTTTGTTAAGAGTCCCACAGCTCCTTGGTTGAAGGGAAGGAGAAGAGACCCTGAGGGTAGACTCTAAAATAACAACCCAAGAGCATATGAAAGAGCAAAACCTGCATTTTTCTTCTAGCTTTCCCTGAAGGGTCCCTAATCATTTACCAAGGTCACTCTGTGTTCAGATTATTTGGTGGCATGCAAGATTCTGGTTGGAATCTTGGGGATTCTGACTAATTCTTGGGGAACCAGAATGCCAGGGTGGTGCTTTTACAAGTCAGGGGATAAATGGAGCTTTGATAAGAGCAGTTTATAGGAGGAGTACTGGACTTTGAACTATTAGCAAGTCTTCTTATTTGTTTGTTATACCAATTTTCTGACAGAAGAGTTGGAATAAACATCTTCTTATCTAAAGTGCATGTTCAAGGTAAAGGTGGTATAGAACAGGAAGAGAAGATCATAAATACCAGCTGTAATGAACACTGTAATACATTGCCCTGATTACCTTTCATTGAAAGAATTGTTGCCCCAGCTGATGAGAGACTCTCTACAGAGATCCTTCAGTTTTCTAACATTGGCTCAGTGGTGGAGAGCTGCCCCACCCAAGTTCATTCCCATTCTGGGGGTGGCCCACATTCAATAATCATCAATGTGGAGATTTAAAGACCTGGTCATCTCAGCCCAATGTGGGGCAATTCTGAGTGGTCACTCTAGCTTTCAAGGTCCCCGTGGTACTGACTAAGGCTATGCACCAGCACTATAGCCTAACTCTTCCGTTTGCCTACTCTGTTTCCTTTCCCACCTTTCCACAGGTGTTAATGCCAAGAACTTGCCTAAATAAATATCTTGCAAGCTCAATGCCACCTTAGAGTCTATTTCCCCAAGAATCTAACCTGTAACACCAGTTATAGCCTCATCTCAGTTATAAAAATAAGAAGTACAGCCTCAAACCATGTTTCTTTTCTTGATGTAGTGTGTGTGTGTGCTTTCTATCCTTCTCTTCTATCTTGCTCTAATCCATGTTGATATGTATGTACATATCATGTGTTGCTGGGGGCTGACTTTTCATTTGGTTTAAGTAGTAGGGTATCAGAAAAGAGGATAGATGTCATATCTGGAGCTGGCTACAGTACCAGATGACAATTTGCTTTGCTTCCCATTTAGAAGATGGTGAGTTTAGGGTTGTCCTGGGGATGGTTTCACTGTATTAGACAGGAGCAACATTTTGGGGAATGTTAAGAAGGGAAGAAGGATCTGGGGGGATATTAGCCAAAGTGGTGGACTATGATGAACATTAGCCATTTTGGCTGCCCACAATCTAGAAATGTCCTTTGTAGTTTGATCCTAAAATAGGTGAGAGGTTATTTTCTTTACAGAAACTGAATGGAGTTTCAGCCATTCTATCCCTAGCCCAGCCATTTAGTAGCTAGAGTATCACTAGATGACCAATATGTGGCCGATCAGATTGCCCAACATTAACTTTGAATGTTGAGGGAATGTTTGATGCAAAGAGCATCGTCTGTTAAAAATTATTCATGGAGATTGTAGCAGAGCCTCAAGCCCAGTGTCATTATAGCAAAATCTGGTGGCTGAAGATCACCGGTGGCATTCTAAGCAGACCATTTCTAGGAAGGACCTTGGCTGATTTCCCTCGGTTCCTGCCAAGCCCATTTGTAACATCTTGCCAGTTCTGTAAGGTGCCCGATACTTGGGCAGTCAATTACTTTTCTGCTTAAGTTAGCCAGAGTCTGTCTCTGTGATTTGCATCCCAAACCCTACCTAGTGTACAAATACCTTGGGATACTGTTAAGGGCTTGCAGTGTAGATACTCAATGCTGTTGTGGGAGTTTGGGCACTTTAATTTCAGGGCAAATCAGTGCAATGCAGATGGAGAGAGGGGCGTGAACACCCCTCCACCACTGAAACTCCCCAGTGAAATAGCTTCCCTGGTTTTATTCCTAGGAAGCCTGGGTCTCTGTGGTGAGAGAAATGACTCTGGGATGGCCAGATAAAAGCAACAGGGACTTACTGTTCTTCTGTGGCTCTGATTCTATTCCCTGTAGTCTTTACTCCCTGTTTTCCATATTTACCTGTGACGCCAGGACATTTGTGTTGGCAGGAACCCCCATCCCAGATGAGCGATTACTAGTGAATCGAGGAACAGCTGTATCATAGACTTGGACTGATCACTGAGTAAATGGCCCATGGCCATCTCAAAGGCCCCCTTTCCAATTCTGCAGCAGCTATAAAACTTGCAGAAACAACGAAGCTTATTGGCTAGGAATAATAGAGCCATAGACCTTGTCCCCATCAGAGCAGTCTCCTAATTTATTTAGTTAGGTACATTCTTAAAACTACATGCCAGTTCTGTGAACACTACAACCATGGCAAGAAAAGACGTTGCCTGGCAAATCCCTACAAACTGTCAAGGCAACTAAAGGCTGTTACAGGTTTCTTCTCGATTCTTGTAACATTTTCATTGCAGTAAGTAATATATCTTCTCTTATTTAAATGGCAGATGTTAGAGAGTGTTATGTTTGTTTAGGTAAACCCATAAAAGGAGAAGGTTAACTCATAGCATCTGGAAGGTAGGGAATAGGTTAATCCCTTAGGAGCCAGGAAGGGGTTGAGAAAGGAAGTCTGAGCTATAAAGACCTACCTAGGGACCGAGAATGAGCAGAGCAGGGTTTTCTTTGCAATCTGGAGTTGGACACTTTTAGTAAAACACCAATATTCCCTTCCAACTAAAAAGGGAGCAGATATCTCTGTTAGATGGGAAATCACTCATTAGAGGAACATAATTATAATTATGGCTTGAATCTTATATATACTTGAATTATATAGTTCTAATGCACCAGGAATTGAGATAACATGTAGAGTCTTAAGAGATTTTTAAACAGAATCACCATTCTATTATTTGCTATAATTTAGTAAGCACCTGCTATATGCTAGCCATTGTGTTCAGTCCTGCACATACATTTTCTCAGCCATCTTGTGTGGTAGGTTTTATTTTGTTCATTTAACATACGACTTTCAGAGAAGATCAAGTCACTTGTCAAAAATCTCTTTTTGTGTGTGTGTGTGACAGAGTAAGTCAGATTCTGAAGTCTAGGCTGTTTTTACTGCACTCTAGAGATGGAGCAAAACATCTATAAAAGACCTGCCCACAAGATAGGCATGTTTGTTCACTCAGGGCTCATCCCATCCTTTTGAGGTTAACAACAACCAATGTATTTTTTAACCACATGTCCCTGGGTACCACTGTCAGATTCAGAACCTCAGGCTGCCCTGAAATTTGATCTAACCCAGTGTGGGATCTTTCATATTTTTCTGTTCTTTGGCCTCACAGTTTACATAAAGCACTACATCAATCCAGTTTACCCTGGAACGAGTTCTAAAAGAAAGCACATTACTTTACATGCATAGGGAAGAGAAGATAAGGGAGTTGGGTTTGAAACAAACTTTGTGAAAGTGCTCTGTTTTGTCACAAGGGTCTTTACCACGTGATACTTTAAAAGAACCCAAACAACCAAACCACCAAAATGAAGAGTGGTTTTAAAGACATACGGTTTGAATCACCCCTGTTCCACAGAGTAACTGAAATAGGAGCTGAAAATGACCTGCTTGGCTGTTTTACCCTTGTGGAGTCAGTGCAGATGGTTCCCTGTAGATGAAGCTGCCTTAGTCCGGTTGGGTTTGATGAGCTAAGTGTCTGGGGACTCCTCATTTCCCTCCCAGATGAGTCGGTCACCTAACAGTTCTTACTGCTTGGAAATTTTCCTGGCCCCAAGCCAAAAGTTTCCTTTGCTCCATTTCATCTCATTACTCTTCCTTTATACTCTTAGGCCTCTGACTCATTCTTTTGTCTCTCGAAGTTGCCACTGTTTCCAAACGCTGGCAGTCTCAGGGTCTTCTTCCATCAGAGTTTCCCCAGTGTCCAGGCTTTTCTGAATGGTCACCCAGAGTGGGGAACCTCCAGAATGAAGCCAAGAGTGTGGTACCTGAGAGGGGCTTGGGAGGTGGCATTGAGCTTAGCTGAGTTTTCCTCAGGACTTCTCACAATTAGTATTTCTTTTTTTAAAAAATTAATTTTTTTCATTGATACGTATTAGATGTACATATTTTAGGGGTACCTGTGATAATTTGATATATTCTTATAATCAAATCAGGGTAATTGAGCTATCCATGACCTTAAATATTTATCTTTTCTTTACGGTAGGCATGTTCGAATTATTATCTTCTAGCTGTTTTGAAATGGAGAATCGATTAATGTTAACTATAGTCACTTTACTGATCTATGGAACACTTTACTGATCTGTGTCATATCCTAATGACAGAGAAGAGTCAACACATATCTCAGAGGGATTTGCTACACAGCCCAAAGTGACTTGAAATTTTCTTGATACTACCCATTTTGTCTTAAATATTTATAAATGCAACTG
Source organism: Mirza zaza (assembly GCA_008750895.1). Taxonomy (NCBI): domain Eukaryota; kingdom Metazoa; phylum Chordata; class Mammalia; order Primates; family Cheirogaleidae; genus Mirza; species Mirza zaza. The sequence goes on from VSMD01123950.1 coordinate 12,512, forward strand.
TGTTTGTTTTAATACAAAACTATTTTTAAACACCAAGCAATTAAATTATTCAACCCACCTCCCTCCCCCAACCTGCAACCCCAGCCCTGCAAAATCTTCAAGTAAAATTATTGCAGGAATGTGCTTTATGCTAAGCCTGTGACTTCAAATACCCCCGGCATATTTTAATGATAATGTAAATTCCAGTGTGAGAAGTCTGACTCAAAGAAGTACAAAGTGTCTATTGGAATAGGGTGAGAATGATCTAGAATAAAGTAAGGAGTGAGGGAGAGTATTGGTAATAGAACATGGGTATGCTCTATTTGGGGGCAGATTAGAGTCTTCAATCTTAAAGATTCAAGATAAGTTATTTAATATCTATGGTATTCACCTTCTGCAGTGGGAAAAATGAGCATAGCAGACCTTGTTTTGAGGTTTTAAAGGGAGAATATTTGTGGAAATACCTAGCACAGTGTTTAGTATAGTTGGCATCAAAGAAACGTTACTCGTCTTTTTATTTATTTAGGGAAGAAACAGAGATAAAGAGAAGGAAGTTATTTAAGCCTCTTTCTAAGTCATTTATCTTCTCCAGCCCCACTTTTTTGCTGGAACAGAAAACTCTCAACTCAAAGACTAAACCCCTACTGACTGCCTGAGCCAGTCCTGGCCAAATGGGCTGTAGTTTAAGGACCTTCTCCTTCCCATTGGAAAGAACTTGGAAGTAGTCTTGTTGCCAATATTATGCTGGGGATGGGCCACAGTTATCTGCCCCCTCTCTGAGCTTCAGCTCTTTTCTCTAATATCCATCTTCTGACTGGGACTCGGCTTAGGTTTCTTGAATGCATTTCAGTCACTTTGGTGAGACTGAAGCCTTCTGTCAACACCACACCTACCTAGCAGGGCCCAGCATCTGCATAACTCTCATTAACCCCTTCTCACAGGTGCCGAGTCCAAGTGATGGGCTGATCTTTGGTGTTTATTTGATTTTTTTATCAGCCCATTGTTTGCACCCTCTGCATGAGCTTGGGGACTCTGACATCTGCGTAACTATTACTAACCCATTTTTATGAGTGCCAAGCCAAGTTGATGGGTCTTTACTGTTCATGTATTTGTTTTGTTTTGTTTTGTTTTGTTTTAATCAGCCCAGTTAAAACCCCATTCTGCTGTTTGAGGATCCTGCTTTGCATGAGCCGAGGTGGGAGGCAGGACCTCACCTCCTATCTAGAAAGCCAGATACTTCCTTACCCTCAGCCTTGGCGGCTAGGATGTGGGTGCCTGCCTACAGGTGTTTGGCCAAATCTCTAAATTTGGAGCCAGAGATGCAGAACACAGGTCATAATTAATTCCAGAGGCAGAGGTGGTGGCACTCAGTGTTTCCTGGGGTCAGAAGAGGTGCCCAATCCAGAATGCTCCTGCAGCAGGGTCTTCATTGGGCTCTGAAATCTACCCTTTTTGCTATCCTTGCCCACTTTTGTTATTTGGGCCTTCCTCTCAATTTCCGGAGCTAGTCCATGCCCTTCCATAAATCATTTATGCTTTAGGCAACTAGAGTCCCTTTTGGGTGTTTGCATCCAAGGACCCTGACTCAACAAATCCTACTTTAATCCAGGTCCACCAACCTGAATCATCATGCTGCCACCTGCTGGATTAGTTGTTTAATGGCTGTCTCTCAGGTGAGACCATGACCTCCAGGAAGTGGGACTATATTGCTCTTTGGGGTAAGCACTGGGCTGTACCCCAAAAATCTCCTGTCAGTGAAGCACTTGTTTCTGCAGATTCTGAGAGTGCTGTTGGTAGATGTTCTTCAGCCATCAGCCCCTTCATGGTGACTGCCTCATCCGCAGAGAGCTGCCCTGACCAATGACACATCCCAGTTGATCCCATCCAGTGATTGGCAGATGTGGCCATCTCAGCCCAAATAGGGACAACTCTGAAGGGCCATTCTAGCTCCAGAGCTTCCTGTACTGTTCGCTGAGGCTGTCACTGGCTGTCCATTGCAGTTTGACCCCTCCCTCTGCCCAATCCTGCTTTCCTCCCCTCCCTTTATCAGGTGTTGATCTTAATAAACCCCTTAAAAAAAACCTACTGATGGTGATCTCCATCTCAGAGTCTGCTTTCTAGAAAACCTACTTTGCAACAGTCGTTTGGGATTTCATCTCTTACCATCTCCTCTTGCTTAGTTACAGACCTCTCTTCACCTTCTCCCTCTTTCTTACATGTATCCGATCCTTAAATATGGGAGAATATCAAAGCTTTGTCTTGGGTCTTCTTCTCTAGGTGGTGTCAATCATCTCCATGGATTGTAAACTCCAAAAGAGAAATTGACTAGTCTGTTTGTTATATTCCTACCACCTATCACAGTACTTGGCACTTAGTAGGCACTCAGTAAATACATATTTTATTGGATGAAAGTCTCCAAATCTACATTTCTTTGTTGGGGAAAAGAAGGCAAACCTAGTTACAAGACATGAGGGTCAAGCCTTGTTAGTGTTGGGGAGAGGAGAAAGATTATGTTAAGCCACCTAGGTAACTTATTTTTCTCTTTCTTACCATAACTACAATTTCCACTTGTCTCAGCACCCTTCTTCAGTCATCTCTTCTCCCCTTACTTTCATTCTTCATTCACATTAAAATGCAAATGATTGACATGGCTAAAGTGCTATGCTCAAAGTAAAAAGTGTGTTCATAGGCCAGCAATACTAATGAAAGGTATAACAACTAATCATTATGACCCTCATTGTGTTAATCATATGCATTTTGTTTGGCTTTGCAAAGGAGAACTACCTACACAGTCTCGTTTGATACATACAATGCTATGAAGCCATTCTTATTATATCTACTTTACAGATGACGACATTGAAACTTGAGGAGTTTAACCTTTCTACCCCAAATTACACAGCTTGTAAGTGGAAGATCAGGGGTCAAATCTGTGTCTGTTTAATTCTGAATCCCATGCTCTATCTTTTATATCATGTAGTTGAAGGCAAACCCTAGAATTTCAGGCAATTTTGGGTTTCGAGGAGGGGGAGAATTAGTCAGGTTCTAGCTTTTGCCACTTCTCAGTAAGACCTGCCCTGCTTACCAAATCAGAAACTTAGTTCCTTTCTGTGATGGTTCTTAGAAGAGAAAGGCCCCTCAATACCATTGTCCATCTCTTAATATCCCCTCCCAAAGGAACTCCTGGTTGAAATAGGAGCATATCTTCATTTGGAGAGTTCATCTAATTCATAGGCTTTAGGGACATTTGTCATGGGAATCAAAGTGCCAACTAAGATTGAACAAAACCAAATAACACAGCACATAGATGTGGCCCCTCTTTTGATTTAAATTTGAAAAAGTACCAAAGTGAAGCTGTTTCTTTAAAATAAAAAAAGGAGAAAAGAGTGAGTCCTTCTTGAGAGAAGAATCAAGTCACACCCTGACAGTGATGTGGTCCCAGGCTCAAAACCCATTTATTTCTCTCCAAAGCCTGGTCTTACTCATAGAGCCCTTCATGCTGGAATGCCACTGTGACTGTGCTATACTTTTCATTTGGAAACAAACCTTCTTTTCCAGTTTTCTAAGCCTGTCTGTCTGACCACGTTCTTGGCACACTATTTGATCACAGCTCAGAGATTTTAACCTGCCTGAAAAATACTGTTGATGGATTTTCCAGGAATGTGAACCTAGACTTGAAAACAATGTTTGACTTTAAATAGTAGTTTCTGTTTTCTTTTTTGTCCATTCTTACACACAAAATGTATCTCAATCAGCTATCATTTGTGTGCATGTGTGTGTGTTTACGGTGTTTGGAAACGGGAAAAGCAATTCCAACTTATTGATGGTAGAGAGAGGAGAGTGCCTGAGTTTTGGGCTGAAAGGTTTGCCCTTGGTCTGATTGTTCACAGACGTGATGGGCAAACTCGTTATTGATAATGTGGAAGACTTGGCAAAGTATTAAGACAGGAAAGTGTAATAGTCAGTACAGATCCTTTATGAGGTCTGAATAATAGTTCTTAAACATCTGTGCTCCCTGCTTCCTTGTTCACCATCTGAAAATTACTCCCACTCACATTTTTAACCATTTCTTTGGAGCTGCCTAGATTTTTACTGTTTCCACTGCTCCTACATCTTTATAGCTCATATCTCCTGAGTGCTTGCTATGTCCATAAGGCACAATAAATCTCTTAAGATTTATTCCTTAGCTAAAGCCCTACAACCCTATGGGGTGGGTATTCACAACCATCCCCATTTTAGCTGAGAATGCCAAAGTATTAACAGGTTGAGAAACCTGTCCAATGTCCCAGAACTTGTAAGAAGCAAAAGCTGTATTCAAACCCAGGTGTGTCTGACTCCAGAGACTGCACTTACAACCGCTAAACCAGACTGTCTCCACCTGGAAGCTGCTTGCTTGCCTAGGAGAACTTTCCAAACTGTCTCCAGATTCCAGGCCTTCAGCCGAGGCCCCTATCCCTTCTCTGAGAGCTTGGTAGGTGTGCATGCACTTTTCAGACCGAACGTGGAGTGAAACTTAGTGAACAGAGGAGCCAAAGAGACAATGAGTTTAACAAACACAGACTTTCACTGCCTCAGAATGATGTTGCTGGCAAAAGGTTGGCTTGTTCATTAGCAGTGGAGACAAGGATCTGCTCTGCTGAGAAGAGTTTTGTGGCACACAAAAGAACTGTGTCTGTGGCCTTTCCTACTTCTGAGAAAAGCAAATGCTGGGCAATAGGATATGAGTGATTAAACTATAAAATCTGGTGTAGCTCACATTCCAGGTCTAATGACCTCTGGGGGCGTCATCACCAAAAGAAAGCTATATTGATTTTGGAAAACTAAAATGTACTTTTATTTTTTATTTCTAAAATGAAATTTTTAAATTGAAAAATACAAATTGTATGTAGATATTGTGTATCACGCGATGTTTTGAAATGTATACATTGTGTAATGGATAAGTTCAGCTCATTAACATGCATTACCTCACATACTTATTTTTTGTGGTGAGAACACTTCAAATCTACTCCCTTAGCAATTTTCAAGAGTGCAATACATAGTTATTAACGATCGTCAGCATGTTGTACAATAGATCTCTTGAACTTATTCCTTCTAACTGAAATTTTGTATCCTTTGACCAACATTTTCCTAATCCTTTCCCCTTCCCCACCAGCCCTTGGTAACCACCATTCCTATTGGTCTTTTGATGGTCCAGGTTTTGGTTCTTCTTTGCTTCCTAAATGGGGCACTTTCATTAAGTTGACTTAGAAAATGTGAGTTTTCTCAGTAACACACAACAGAGAAATGAAACTTTGACATTTTTTAATGTCCTGGCCCATATAGAATGGAAGGGCAGTTACTTCTTAAGGATGTTTTTGGTGGCATATAGCAGAAAAATAAACTTAGACTGGTATAATCATAAAGAAAATATATTGATTTATGTAACTGCAAGGTTCAGTGTTAGGGTGTACTTCAGGCTGGGTTTGATCTTGTGGCTCCATGATGGAACCAATGCATCAATTTCTTTTTATTGTTCTGCTGTCTCTGCCAAAGGGTTAACATCATTATAAAGTCCCTTTGTGGTATAAGATGACTGCTGGCAGCAATTGAGGCCAAATGTCTTCTTGTTTATATCCAGAAAGGAAAGAGGGAATCTTCTCTTTACAGCCAGATTGAAGTCCTTTCCTTAACTATGATCAAATTAGGGCATGAGTATTTCTATGATTCAACCACCATTGTTGTGTAATTTGAGAGAGATTGATTCTGTCACCTCTAGAAATGAATCCAGATTGACAAATTAGTCAGCATAATCCTATCTTCTTTTCTTCTGTAGTTTCTGGATTGGACATGTAACTCAGGCCTAAGCCAAGCTGGAGATGGGCATTGTTTTTGTCAATAGTAGTTTTTTCACAGAGAATGGTGCATGTCAAATAGACACTGGACATCCAACTAAACTGTCCACATTAGGAGGCAAGGCCAAAATATAGTCATCTAGTCAACACTACTTAATTTTTTGGTTATTGAGAAATAATGTTTATATATAAGAAAATTAGTTATACTATATTAACTCAATGTTATCCTATTCATATGCCAATTCTGCTCCTACTTGCCAAAGTATATTAGAATTTCTTAGTCCATGTTCCATGCAGCATTCGGGCAGATAATGTAAGCTGGTAGAGTCACCATTTCTGGTCAAAAGGTTTCATGACAGGCTCTAGGTTTGAGAAAGTCTTGCTTTTTCTTTAAACTTTCCTTACTAAATTTCTCTGTAAAATTACCAAAAAAGTTCACGCCACATTCACTGTACAATTGCAAAGTTATGTAAATACTAATAAATTTATTCTTCATCCCAATGACCCCAGAAATAATTAATGTTAACACCTTAATATGTATTTCCCCAAGTTTTTTTCATGTTTATACATAAACCTATAAACATATATAAACACATATAGAGAGTTGTTCTGGCTATTTCTCGTTATGAAAAATGAGATTACACTATTCACATTACTCTATAAACATCTTTTCTCACTTAACAATACATCACCTGTATACTTCCACATCCAAAGCTATGCCTGCAACTTATTCTTCAGTAGATCCTTATTACAGATACACGACAAAATGTATCCAACCATTCCATTATTGATGGATATTAAAGCTACTTTTTTTTCTTTGCTACTGAAAACAATGCTATTCCACTTCATTTAACCTAGCATAACAGCCTCTTCTCACTAGACTATGGAATAGCATATTCTTTATCAATGAGTCCAACCTCAGAGCTTGATCCTGTGCTTGCCATGTAGTATCAACTACATAAATATTTATTCAATTGATTTCCCATTGTAACATGGATTTAGAACATTAACCAAAGTAGTGTGTAATTCATGATGGGTACGTTCTGAGGCATTTATACATCTTCAGATTCTTGACACTATTTCAGTCAAGTTTTGGCAGGAAATCAACTCAAACAAGATGGTTGGGGTTAGTTTAATGAAGGGCTAATTATAAGGGTGAGGGTTGATTTAACGGAAAACCAAGGAGGAATAGTCAAGTAGCCTGGAGCCAGAAGGAGTCCTTTTCTTATCCTTAACACTGAAGGAGCAGGAGAGAGAATGGATGCAGGAATCCAGACAAGGACCTGCTGGTGGAGGAGAAGAACACCTGCCCTAGAGTGACTTCCAGAGAGGGATCCAGCTACTATCTACTATGGCCCATCAAGGAGGAATTCCAGGGAAACAAATGCCTCAACTTTATTCTCCTGTCCTTTCACCTCCCCCTGTTGTTTCCCGTTGGCCAATACTAACAGGAAAGAAAGGGAACCCAATGATGCTGTTGATAATAGTCAACCTTTTTGGCCCCTGAACAGGGTGGAAAAGGATAGAGAGTTGAGACGACCCAGCACACTGCTATAACATATAGTTCACCTTTGAATGTTCAAGAAGTGTGAGTGAAAAATGTAAATTTTTTTCAGGTATAGTGTTATACACATGGGACTAGAGTAGTTTGCAAAGCTGTTTTCCAGTGGAGACACTACTTTCCTAACTCTTTACTTTTACCACCAACATTTGTAATAGCTGTGTTCCCAAACCCCAGGCCACGGACCAGTACCAGTCTGTAGCCTGTTAGGAACTGGGCTGTACTGCCTCCTGAGCTCCCCTTCCCCCTTGGAAAAATTGTCTTCCATGAAATTTAGGAACCAGCCTGCACAGCAGGAGGTGAGCAGCCAGTGGATTGAGCAAAGCTTTGAAACTTCGTCTGTAGGCAACTCGCTAATATCACTGCCTGAGTTCTGCTTCCCCCTCCAACCTCCATGGAAAAATTGTCTTCCATAATTCCATGAAACCGGTCCCTGGTGCCAAAAAGATTGGGGACCACTGTTTTACAGGAAAAGGTCATGTCTGTGTTCCATACTGGCTGGCACAGGGAAGACTGATTGATCCTCTTCAGGAATTGCTTCCCATTAGCATTGTTTATATCCATATGTGCTAGAGAACCCTTAGATGTCATCCCAGATAAGGACTCTTTCTTAGCTTGGTGAAACTGATGATGAGTGACATTGTATGATTCACTTATTAACTCAGCAAACATGTATTGCGTGAGTGCTCTGTATCAGGACTTGTGCCAGACACTAGGAAAATACAAGAAGCAATTAGACACAGCCCTCAGGGAACATGCCATCTCCAGGAAGAGACAGAGAGCTAAATGGATGTTTACAGTTCAATATGCAAATTGAAAGCTGGAGCCACTAACGGACAGTGGAGTGTAGGGGTTATTGCTTGTGTTTGGGATCTGGGTTCATCACCAACTATCTCAGTGGCCTTAAGCAAGATACTGAACCTCATATATATAATGATAACTGTGACAGATTATAGTTTCCCAAAATGGCCACAACAATAACTTCCATCCCACATGCAATGTGACCTTGTCACCCCCACTCTCCTGCTTCCCGTCAAAGGGTGGAATTAAGTTCATGTCCTGGGACTGCTTTGACCATCAGAATACGGTGGGAGTAACACTGCCAGTTCTAGCTCCAGCCCAGGTTCATCTGGTCCCACAGATTGCATGTCTTGCCCTTTGGAATGCTAGCTCTTGGGATGTTCCCTCTGGAATCTTGAGCAATATGCTGTGAGAACCCTGAGTTATAGGGAGAAGCCATGCATGGGTACTCTGCATGTTAGCCCTAGCTGAGCTCCCAGCCACAGCCCATGTGACTGAGATATCTTCCACAGCCATCATCCCACTCACAGCTAGATGACTCCAGCCCCAGCTGCCATCTGCAGCCGCAGGAATGGCCCCACAGGAGAACTGCCAGTAGAGCCCAGGCGACCCACCAAAACCTGAGAGATAATCACAGATTGTTTTAAGGTCCTACATTTTTGTGATGGTTTATTACACAGCCATAGATAATCAGAAGAGGGATGATAATCAAAGCATGACCCTCATAACATTGGTGGGAATTGAATAAGGTAATGCATATACAGTGCTCACCACAGCACCTGGCCTAGAGCAAACGCAGGAGAAACGTGACCTATTGTTAGTCTTGGTGTTACTGAGTTAATCTGTGGGATTAGGGAAGAGTTCTTGATACAGCTTATGTGTCTCCAGGTGTTTGAGGGGTGGATGTGGGTTGGGGCTGGAGCAATGTCAGGGGAGTTGTGATAGACCAAGGGATGCCAGCACCTCCTCTGAGCCACCTCCCTTGATCCTTCTCAGGTTAGGTGAAGGGCACCTCCTCCAGGTTCCCTGTGGGCGCCTTACATTGTACTTACCACACTGCATTATAACTACTTAGGAAAGTGTTTCCCCAGTTATGCTGGTAGCCTTCCGAGGGAAGGACCTTTGTCTTATTCTCAACACCTGGGAACATAGTAAATGTTCATAAATGAATCAACTTATTCACTCCCTGTTCCTCTGCTGAAGTTTACCTACCAGTTTTATTTTATTTATTTATTTAGACATTTTGGTTACAGTGTGTTTCTTTGCCTCTCCCTAAAAAGGGATAGAGGTAATCCTTTCCCCCCTACAATACTCATCACATCCTTAAGATGTGGGTCTCCCCAGCCAGATCCCTATTGAACACTACAATTTTTTGAGCACCATAGTTTTAGTCTGTCAGTACCAATTTTATGGCGAGTAGATGTGTAGCCCATTTTCCAGGTCTTGAGTCATCTCGCTTTGTATTACAGGCTTAAACTTAATCCAAGATAGCATAAACAGTGCTAGTTCACTATCCATAACCATTTTAGGATTGCGTAATATTCCATTGTGAGTATATACCACATTTTAGTTATCCATTCATGAATTGACGGGCACTTGGGTAGTTTCCATGACCGTGCATAGTGAATTGTGCTGCCATAAACATTCGGGTGCAGATGTCTTTATAATAGAGTGACTTATATTCTTTTTGATAGATGCCCAACAATGCTATTGCTGGGTTGAATGGTATTTCTATTTCTAGTTGTTTGAGATATCTCCAAATTCTTTTCCACAAAGGTTGCACTAGTTTGCAGTCCCACCAGCAGTGTAAGAGTGTTCCTGTCTCTCTGCATCCTCGCCAGCATTTGTTGTTTTGGGATTTCTTGATACAGGCCATTCTCATTGGGGTTAGGCGGTATCTCATTGTGGTTTTGATTTTCATTTCTCTAATGATCAGAGGTGTTGAACATTTTTTTACCTATCAGTTTTAGACATAATGAAAAAATGTTCCTGACATTTTTGTCTCCCACATTAGCAGAGATTTGAAAGCCATGTTCCCAACAGCCAATTACAAGAAGCCTCGTCTAAGAAACGGGATACTAATATTGCTCACCTCATAGACACATATATTAAAGCTCTTAAGATAAAACCAGGCAAAGGAATCCCCCTAACAAATGTTAGCTGCCAGTATTGTTTTTAAGTCCTCCTACTAAAAGGACAGAAAGAGACTCCAGCTCATCTCTCCTGTTTCCAGGTAAAAATGTTTCTGCGTGGCACTACAGTTGCTTCTCAAAAATCCTGTTGAATTTCTACAGCCTTTTACGATTTTCAAGTCATTGCACATATTGAATGCTTTATCTCAGTTCAATTTGTATGTTGCTCCTTATCCCATAAACAATACAAGTGTCTAGGGCAGGCATAATTGTCCCATTTTTCGGATTAAAAAACCTAAGTTTCAATAAGGTAGAAGATTTGTTCAAGGTGACTTCGACTTAGCCCTTTTACTTCCACATGGCATATTTTTCATCCCTTTAGTTTTACAAGATTTTTGTTTTTGAGTTGTAAATGTCTGTGAATGGAGAGTGGCCAATATTTGTTCTCTGAATACTTTTGTGTGACTTTTCCTGCATCTCTGGTGATGGTGGGACACTGGCAGGTCGATCTGTTCAAAGGAAGGCTTCTGTGGAGGAGTTTGGGAAAGAGCCCTTTGAAAACCAAAGCAGCAGCCACGTTATCTATAATAGATAGATTTTAGATTTTTAAACACAGATGTATCTTTAGTGACATGTTTGGGAAATTTTTCCTCAATGTATTGACAGCGTTGCTGATGCAAATGGCCTAGAACCCAGAAAAAAGATGAGGGAACATGAATTTGGATTGTGGTTATCAATCAACTTCAGAGTGTAAATGTGGAAAATTTCACTGCGTATGATGGCAGTTAAGGATGAGCATCACCCCATTTCACAGAGTTCGTGTTAACCATTTGGCTAATCTCAGTACAGTGCAGATCTATAAAAAAAACCCAAGTGGGGCAAGGATGATAGGAGAAAGCAGAAATGTAAGAGCATAAGAACTGAGGATTTGGGGTTTTGATGGTTAGAGATAATCACTTCTGCATCCACTTCTCAGAGCAGCATGGAAAGGTGCTGGCTTCTAATTAATTAGTGGCAAATGTAAAGTAAGTCTTTACATTTCTGCTTAGACCTTGAGATAGGCAGGGAAGTAAGGAAGTTCTCAGGTGGAAGATGCGATTTCCATGGATTTGTTGCTCCTGTTGCTAATTGACATTTCATCTACCTTTTTGTGTGATTTTAGGCAACTCATAATCTCTCTGGGCTCCAGTTTCCTCGCTGGTAAAATTAGGATAATGTCACACCTCTCTTGTAGGATTATTGTGAAGACTAATGAAACCATTTTATGTTGTGGCTTAACATAGTGCTTGGCTGATGGAAATTACTCAACAAAGGTTTGACAATTGACAGTGTTAATAAAATTGTTGTTGAAAAGTGCACTAAGTCAGTGCTCATATCCAGGGGGAGTTAGGGTAATTTTGTAAACCTCTAATTTATAGGGTTTCAGCCTCAGAACATGCATTCAGGAGCATTTCCACCTGTTGTTGGAATTGTGTTGCTTCTACCTCTTTGGTGCAGGAAGTTTCAGTTACTTCTGAGACGTGGGTTAGGATAAAATTTGCTCCTAAGGGGTTGTTGCAGTCTTTGTCAGGGATATTCCAGTGACTGGGTTATTAGGTCCAAAAATCTACAGATGAAATTGATTCTGAAACTCTTCAGGTCAGCTCAGCTATGCTTACTATTTAAATAATCTTAGATGATATACCCATCTCTTCTGAGCCTCTGATTACTTATCTATAGGATGGGGGTATAATACCTTCCTCATTGGTTTAGGAAGATTACCTGTGATCACAAATGCAAAGCACCTACTGTTGTGCCTGGCAGAAGGTGGTTGATACATTCAGTTTCCATTCTCCTGTGTACCAATCCCCAGCTGCTGTGAATATTTAATAGCTCACAGCTGGCTGCTGTCAGTCAAGGAAAGCCACTTAGCCCAGGCTAAGGCAGTCCTGGTTTTAATGTGGGATCGTGTTGAAGTGCAATGTATGTGCCAGAGGGCCCCAGTGGGTCAGACTAAGACTTGACCTTACCGATCTCACCTGGACATTCTTGCTTGTCTTCTTCCTGCTTTCCTTGCTTCTTTACGGCTCTTTCTGAAGAGCTCTCCTTCAATAAATCATATTTATTGGCTACCCCAATTATTGCTTCTAGAGAACCAGACCTAAGACACTTGTCAAAGGGCCAAAGTTAAGATAATTCTTCTCAAAGTCTTTTGACAACAATTCTTATAGAAACTGGTTAAATGCCTCTTTCTATCTTGAGTCATCTCAAACCTCCTCCATTCTGACATGGACCTAGAGAGCTTGCTTGGTTATCAGGAAGCTGTCACCCAAAAGAAAACCAGTCTTGTATTTGTTTAAAGGACTGACCTGTGCCCATCTGTGAATCCCATCTTATCTCTACCCTTCTATAGTTTGTTAGGAAAATGGAGGTTTTTCTAGAGATGAGGGAGGATGTATGAGATTTCCAGGTGTGGAACAGCCTGTTTTTGAGATCGGTAGGCTTCTAGAAGCAAGTATTTTCAGACTGAAACCAGTTGATATATTTGCACAGATTTTTCTTTCTTTTTTTTTTCTGGTTTCTCATAACGCAAGGTCTGGAGGCTGGTAACTTGGACGGAAATAAAGACTTCTGTGAGAAAACATTGGGTTTAAAAACTGTTCCATGTGGTTCAAAATATGTTTTAGACATTTAGTAGAAAAAAGTGTTGACTTAATCATAATCGTGTGATTTGGAAAAGGTTTCTTTCAGCAGAAAACTCCAGGGAGCAGCTGGGATTGCGAGGCCTAACCTTAAAAGACTACATGCGATGATTGTTCTCACCTGGTAGCTTCAAAGGAGAGAACAGGCAGATTAAAAGGTGGCGGTGGTGGGAAAATGGCACTGGGTTTGTAAAAGATTTAGAACGGGTGCTGTGGTCATTTAATAAGGAATCAGCTATTAATAGACACAAGGATTGTCCACATGCAGGCAGTGTCTGGCAGAGGTCTGGTGGGAGGAATTTTAGAGCCAAATTCATTCATTGTGTCACAGATGCATTCAGCAATATCAAGTGTCTCGTATGTACCGGGGACACAGTGATGTGTAAGACTACTCAGAAAGGTTTCCAGGCTCAAAGGCTCCTGGCAGGTATAGGAATGGGACCGGCTATTTCGCTCAGCATAATGTCTTTATTGTATTTGCTTTGTGCTGCTATAACAAAATACCTTAGATTAGTTAATATAAGAGACTGACAGACATCTTTTCACAGTTCTGGAGGCTGGGGAATCCAAGATCAAGGCACTACTGGCAGATTCGAGGTCTTTTGAGGGCTATTCTCTGCTTCCATGATGGCAACTCTGGCTTTGTTCTCACGTGGTGGAAGGGACAGAAAGGCAAGAACAAGGGAAGAGTGCTGTGTCCTCACATGATAGAAGAGCAGGAGAGAATGCATCCACTCAAGCCCTTTAATAAGGGCCCTAATCCAATCCATGAGGTCTCTGCCCTCATGACTCCTCCTAAAAGCCCTATCTCATCCATTTCTAAATATTCTTTTTCAAAAAAAAAAAAAAAAAAAAAAAGCCCACCTCTTTCTACTATCACATTGGCCATTAGGTTTTAACATATGGATTCTAGGGGACACATTCAGACAATAGCAGCCTTAAAGTTTATCCATGTTGTCCATATGGCAGACTTCTTTCTTTTTTATGGCTGAATACTATTCCATTGTACTTACGTACCACATTTTCTCTATCTTTATCTGTCAATAGGTATTCAGATTGTTTCCACTTATATGAAGTATGTAAATTAGTCAAATTCATAGAGGCAGAAAGTATAATGGTGGTTGCCAAGGGCTGAGAAGAGGAGAAAATGGGGAGTTGTTTTAGACATGAAAGATGAAAAAGTTCTAGAGATCTACTGTACACCATTGTGCTTTTAGTTAAAAACACCCTACTGTACACTAAAAATTTGTTAGGAGAGTAGGTCTCATAGTACGTGCTCTTACTATAGTTTTAAAAAATGGAACTTGGGAGCACCCTGGCCTCAGATTTAACAAGAAAGAGAAGTGAAAAGCTGAGAGAACAGGGATTCGAGGATTCTAGAGAGAGGCTGGATTAGGAGACCAGTGAAGCCAGGAGAAGGTTAAAATATGGGGAACATAAGAAGCTGAAGCCCTATGGGTCATACTGAACAAAGAACAGAAAGAGTTGTCAAGAGAGAATGTTAAGGACAGAGAGAGTGATTTTACAGGTTGCTATGCTGAATATAGAAAATTGAAATTTGGGAAGCCCCATTTTTGGCATTTGTAAGTTTTCTCAATCTTTCTCTCCCTGTAAACTGTATATATGTAGAATTTTGCATGTCCTCATGAATTTTATCCTTTTCCCTGTCCAATAGTAGTCAATCATGTTCCTGAGTTAAAAAAATTTTTTAAAGTGTAGTTAGAAAAATAAGAGAGGAAGAAACAGGACCAGAGAGGTGGAAGAAATGAAAAAGGTCATTCTTCAGGCACTCTGTTGTAGAGAATCTGAGGGACAGATGAGGCAGAGAGTGAAACCAAAAAGAAAATATCAGTGAACTTAGGCCAACCTATGTATTTAAGAGCTGAGAAACACACATAAGAAGGATAAGCTCTGGAGAAATAGAAGAGAGAGAGAGAGAGAAAGTGTGAGCATGAGTATACCCTCTTCTGGCTTCTGGAACAGTTATAGGATGGGAGAATAAGAGAGAAAAATAAAGATTTTAAAAAGTTTTGCCTTGCATTACTGATTAAATTTTCTCTATGACTGTGGTCCCCAACTCCTGGGCCACAGACTGGCACCAGTTTTTGGCCTGTTAGGAACTGGCCACACAACAGGAAGTGAGCAGCAGGAGAGCGAGCAAACGAAGCTTCATCTGTATTTTTTTTTTTTTAATGCTTGTTGCTTATCCTTAGCTTTTTTTTTTCTTTTTCTTTTTTTTTTTATTATTTCAGCATATCATGGGGGTACAGATTTTAAGATTTCACTAAATGTCCATGCCCCCCTCCCCCCACAAGTCTGAGTCTCCAGCAGCTTCATCTGTATTTACAGCTGCTCCCCGTTGCTCACATCACAACCAGAGCTCCCGCTCCTGACAGATCAGTGGAGGCATTAATTACAGGAAAACAAGCTCAGGGCTCTCACTGATTCTACATTATAGTTAATTATGTAATTATTTCATTATATGTTACAATGTAATAATAAAAGAAATAAAGTGCACAATAAATGTAATGTGCTTGAATCATCTCAAAACCACCCCCCACTCCCCTCAGTCCATGGAAAAATCGTCTTCCGTGAAACCTGTCCATGGTGCCAAAAAAGTTGGGGACCGCTTTTCTAAGAGATGAGAGTAATACACTGAATTATTTTAGTAATGATTTTTATAGCTGAACTGTTTTGTTGATTGCTCTATTTAGTTGAGACTGGGCTGTATTAAACCTTGAGATTTATTCAAAGTATGGAAGTTCTATCACTGAATAGAACTTCAAATTGATGTGTTGAGAATCAAATATTAATTATAATCATCCCCCACTTTACATATGCAAACTGAGGATTGCAGTTATTTACTAATCTGCTTCATACTACAATATTAGTAAGTAATTGGCCCAAGTATTAAACCCAAATTTGTTGCAATTCAGAGGTTATGAGTTTTCTGGTGCCTAAAAGTGTAACAATTCCAACTGAGAACTTAGGTCAAGGAGTAGCCACGTATGTGCTTGACTACAACAGAGTAGCATTCACGTCATAAAAATTAGAAAAAAATGGGCAAATGTTAAGCCTATAGATGTGTAGGTAGTGATATCTTGACAGATGATGGGGAAAAGAAGAAAATAAAGAGCCAAATTCACAGGACATTTATACATCTCATCACTTACTCAAATAAATATGTATCCCTTAATGAAAATGAGATAAAATCCTGGGATCTTACAGGTGCCCAAAAGGAAGAATGGTTCAGGAAGCTGGCATGAATTTACCAACAGTGGAGTGGGATTGTTAGGCAGTTAGGGGAGCTGTTTTCTATTCCATGAAATAAGATAGGATGGATGGGAAGGTGAGTGGGAGAAAGTACCCTTTATTGTTTTTTACAGTGCTGTATGGGAGGTAATTTCTCTAAATCTCGCCAACTTTATATCTATGCAATTGCATTACTTTCTGACATCTAACATTATCTTTAAAATAAAAAACTATCCATGCTCGAGAAGCTAAGTAAGCCTTGACTCCATTGTTTACTAAGTGTATGACTCTCAGCAAGTTGTTTTTGGTTGTCTGGGATTTGTGATCTGTAGAATAAGACTTATGAGTGAGTATATCACCTGACTGAAGTCATTTTGAGGAATTATCTTATTTAGGCAATACATGTGGAAAGGACTTTAGCTGAAAAGCATTCTACGAATGTTAGTTTTACTGATGATGAAAGAAACTTGGTGTTCATATAGAATTGTAAATCTGTTTCATATTTCATAATATTTCATATTTCATATGAAATATTTCATATTTCATATGAAATATTTCATAATTCTCATATTTATTCTAATGCTCCATATTCTCCAAAATTGATGCATCCTAATTTACTTGTGATATAAAGTTGAGTGACTTGACTTAGGTTACCCAGGAAGTGTTAGCACCAGAATATGCGCATGGTTCTCTCTGACTTCAAAGCTTAGGCTATTAATGCAATCTTGCCTAGCAATGGAAATCATTGTACTGTAGTTATCCAGAATCTGTCTTCCCTGAACCATAATAAAAATAGAGAATGAAAGGAAACTCTACAAGGATAGGGCATAAATCTAAAACTGTGAACGTTCTCAGAGAAAGAAGGAAAATATATGTGTATGTGTGTGTGTTTGTGTGTGTGTGTGTATTGGGTGTAGGAAAGAAGAAAAAGTATAAAAATAAATTCTTTCTGGACCAGCTGACTAATGGAAGATGGGCAAGGAGTAATCTTATTTTGGAATTGAGGCTTCAGTGCAGTTGTAGCTCAAGGTTTAAGGAGCCTCCTCCCCTTAGACAAATAGAGGACATGCTGGCTTGTTAACGCCAGGACGGGTCCAGAGAGCCATGCACACACCTGGGATGCACAGTTGGTGATGTGGACAGCTTTGAAATACCATTTGTTCCCTTCAACTGTTATTCTGTTATTCTTAGGAATTGTATTTTTTTTTCTCCCAGAAAACCACAGTGTTGAGTATTACTCTTCAATAATACTGACCAACTTGGCAATGAAATAAGGCAGACTGCTGTTACAGATGCAATATGAAACAGTTATAAAAACTTCAGCTCTTTGAGGAAACTGATCTTTAAACTTGATCTTTTCTCCAAAGTAAAAGAAAAATGCCATCTCCTCAAAATGGGGAAAAGCATTTCTTTCTCCAGGTTGCGTTTAGGAACTTTGGGTCAACTTTTCATTCATCAAATACCCAATGTTACCAAAGGAGGATGCCCAGAGCCACAGTAGCAGGATTGCAATAGCTTGCTGCCTCTCTTCTTTGCAGTTCTCTAAAATGTCTTCTGTTCCACCCTCTTTCCCACTTGGCCAGCGTGTATAGAGAGAAGCCCAGGCCCAGGCACCTGGGTCACCTTCAATGAGTAGTGTTTGAAGTGATGGACAGCATCTGTTTAGTGAGTACCTATTGAATGCAGAGTGCTCTGTCGGGCTCACCATGACAAGTGGGAGAAAACAGTGAAATGATTAAGCTGCACTAAGGATAGAAAAAATAAACAAAATGCCATCCCTGTTCTTAGGGAGCACACAGTCTGTTGAGGAGGTTACAACATCAAATGCCTATATGAGGACCAGGCAAGTAAGGCCTGCGAGGACAAAAGATAATGTGGGGACTGTGAGATTTTGGAGAGCAACTCCTCTATGTAAAGGGGCATCCAAAACTCGACTCCAAAAATTCGTTACTATTCAGGAGGATGAACAGCATGATCTTTTCCAAAAGATACTAGAAATCCAGACTTATTATTATTATCATGGAAAATCTCCAGATTTTTAATATTGGCAACTAATTTAAAGTGTTATTGTTAAGCATTGTTTGGGTAAATATACGAGACATCTACAGGTTGGGTATAGCCATGGGAAATTATTTGGTGAACTCCGAGGGGAGACAGACAAGCGGTAGAGTGGTCACCAAGCTGTTCGATGGGTGTTATGACAGGGGAGCCCTGGGTGCTGTATGAACACCGAGACAAGGCAGCTGGTCCCAGACAAGGAGGACAGAACAGACATTCTAGAGGAGGTGACACGAGTGGGCCATGTCTGCACAGTACTGCTAGGTTAGAGGGTGGTGTGTTGAGGCATGGGTTCTTGACTAAGGAGACTGCAAGTTTAAAGGCAGGGACTTGTGTAAAGCATGATTTGCTGGAATGACTGGAAATGCTTTAGAGGGACTGAATCCCTGCATACAAGCTACAGAGTCTTGAGGGATGAAGTTTGAGAGTGAGGTTGTACCAGGTTGTAAACAGCCTTGAACATCTTGCTAAGGATTTTTGCAATTTATTCTGTAGGCAATAGGAAGTTTTTGAGTTAAGTTTAAGAAGAGGATTAGAATAATGAGATTTGAGGTTTACAAAGACCATGCTGATGGAAAAGGAACAAAGCAGGACAAGTGTGATTTGTTTTGGGTGCTCTGTCAGTGATTTGAGTGAGAAAGGATGAGTGTTTGTGTTGTGCCAATGGCAGCAGCAATGCAGAGGAGAGAGGCAGGTGGTTTTGAGGAGGTAGCTCAGTGGGACTTGATGTGAAAGGTGAGGGAGAATCATTAGTCCAGAAAGACTCCCAGGTCCCTGACTTGGCAGACTACATTGATGGTGACCCCAAAGAAGGAAAGGGGTATATGAGACATAGATTTTTTGTGTTTAAAGCTAACGCGTTCAGTTTGGGACGTGTTGAGTTTGAGTCGAACAACCCAATGCTCAGAGATACGGACAGTTTTATCTAGAGAACTGGGTTTCAGGAGTGACCTCCAGGCAGGAGATGTAGACTGAGTTCCTTGGCTGTGCTCACCCAGGACAGAGGACTGGACTCTGATGAAGACCTCAGCTGGGGATGGGGGGTAAAGGTGGAAACAACTGCTAAGGATTGGCCAGAGAGGTGGAAGGAAAACCAGGAGGGAGTGATGCTCTGCAAACTGACTGCAGCGAGAGTCTAAAGAAGGAGGAAATGGTATATGGAGCCAAATAATGTTGAAAAGGCTAATATGTAGAGATTAATAAATATTTGTCTGTTGGATTTAGCAACAGGATGGTCATAGTTGATTTTGGCAATGGCAACTTCAGGGATGGCAAGGGAAGAAGCTGGCTCGAAATCTAGCAAAGCGAGTGGAGGTGAGAAAGTGAAAACAGTGAATACGCTTTTTCAAAGTCGTTTGGCTGTGAAGGGAGTCAGAGATAAAGGGTGATAGGGAAAGAACTGTGTTCAGTGAAGGGAGGGATTTTTAGAGCTGGAAGAAGCTGGGACATGCTTGTGTGCTGATGGGAAAGAGCCGCCATCAGAAATAGAGGGGCTAAGCTACTGATGAGAGAATGACTGGTAGAACGGGTGACCAGATGGCCCTGTCACACGTTCCATCTACAGTGTATTGTGCCTCTACTGCTTTGATCATCTTGCTTTGTGCTTTTCTCTCAGCCCTTGTTTCTTGTCCTCTTTGCTCCTTATAGCATGTTTGATGGCATCTTTAGACGATATCGCCAGTTGTGCTGGTGTCTAGGAGTGGCTACAAGGGCCAGAGGCAAGCAGACACCACTCGTATTTCAATATGTAGGACTGTTACTTATAAACCCAAATCAAACAGTATTTATGTAATGTTGATTTCTATACCCTGTAATAAAAGAATACTAAAAATGTGTATTTTTCCCAGAGGCATAAATTTAGTAAGTGCAGGGGGAGGCCTAGTCCAGGCCACCGATAACCTGGCAAGGGTGGCAGTAAATATGCCTTGTGGCTGCTGTTATTACTTTCATGGGGTTGCAAATTTGGGATGTAATTTCTGTGTCTCACTTTCCTGAGTGACCAGGATTCTCTAAAGGAAGAAGAAAGCAGATATCCTCATGACTTAGGGAAGGAGAGATGATTTACCAGCCTCCATCACAATGTTTTAAAATTGGCATTCACATAGCTCCTGAGCTCTGTTTGGGTTGATTTTATGCTAACAAGTTTTAACTGCTACCAATGCCAAAACCCCCCCACATCTCCTATCTCTCAGCCTAATTTAGTTTGCGTACTGAAATCTTAATGAAGTTTTTGATCAAAGTGTGGTCTCCAAAGCCCAGGCAAGGTGAAGAAGGCATCCATGCAACAGGGGCAGAGTGTTGGAGTCTGAGTGGGTTGAAGAAGATGCTCATGCATGGGACAGAGTGAGGAAGGTGGCCTGAGGTTGGTGACCCAGGGTGGATTCAGGGTGAGGAGGGCATCCACTGGGTGAGGGTGTCTAGTGTGTGAAGTCAGAAGGCAAGTGGGATGAGAAGGATGCCTGCGTGGGGGTGAGGTCCAGTTTGGAGTGCCGAGAAGGCATCTGTATGAGGAAGGGGGTGGTGGAGAAGATGGGAGATTTGTCACATAAAGTGGGCTTGGTCATGTAAGTAAATATGTTAAAAATAATGGAAGCTAGATTTCTCCGTCAGAGAAGGAAGTTACAAATATGGAATGGAAGGAAGAATACTCGAATTAATTTGCTGGGATCGAATTGGAAGTGGGAGTATAATTGTGATCTCATGGTTTTTAATAGATAGAGATATATAGATAAATACATATGTGTATATATGTGTATGTATATATGTGCATGTATGTACACACACACACATACATCCCCATTTCTGTCCACTGGGACATCCCAATAGCAGGAAAAGCGTGACCAGCATCCAGATCTTGGCTTCTAAATATTGTTTTCCACTAAAAAGAGCCAGAGATCCTTGAAGAAATGGATGATTTCTTCCTTGGATGATGGATGAAGAAATGGATGATTTCTTTCTTCAAGGGATCCTTGAAGAAATGGCTGATTTCAGGTCTGGGGCAGGGAAGATGAAACATGACCCTGGAACATCTTCTGCAAGAAAGTCAAGGAGAGGGCAAACAAGGACGGAGACTTGTCAAAGAGACAAAGCAGCCAGTTTAAAATGCTTTCTACTGGGAAAATGGGGAGAGAGTAATAGGTGGTAATGTAAACATTTGTATATATATATATATGAAAATGTAGAAGTTTGAGTAAAATAAAAAACTAGATTCCATCTAGACATAAATAAATATCTGAGTAAATTGAAAGATTGGTGCAGAATGGGGTTTTACATAGTTTTAAACCATTTTTCATTAAAGCACTTACTATTAATAATTTCATTGAATCTGTAGATCTCTTTGGGTAGTAGACATTTTAACAATATTGATAATTTCAAAAGGAAAAGAATAACTTAATAGTGGAGAAGACTAGAAGACACCATCTCAATCGAGTCATAAAGTGACATCATCAGTAAGTAACAGGACACATTGAAATCATGCACTGCCTGGTAAGATGCAGTGAAGAGCTCTCAGCATTGCTTTGTAATCATCAGGACACATGATTAGACATGTTTAGACATCCAAATTGAGGACTAAATTGAGGAATATTCTACAAAATAACTTGCCTTTAGCTTCCAAAAGAATTGAGGTCATTAAAGTCAAGAAAAAGGAGAGAAACTATTTCACACTGAAAAAGCCTCAAGAGACTTGAAAATTAAATGCAATATATGATTCCTTTTGGTAGGAAGCATATTATTAATTAAGACAAGTGGTGAAAGTTGAATGAAACCTAAAGACTCATGGTAGGAATGTGTGGATGTTAACATCCTGATTTTGATAGTTGCTTTGTGGTTATGTAGGAGAGTGTCCTTGCTTGTAGGATATGCACCCTTGGGAGGTTAAAGCATCAGGCTTGCACCAAAATCTTTTTTTTTTCATTTCGGCATATTATGGGGGTACAGATTTTAAGGTTTCAATAAATGCCCTTTCCCCCCTCCCCCTACAAGTCTGAGTTTCCAGCATGACCATCCCCCAGATGGTGCACATCTCAATCATTATGTATGTATATACTCACCCCCCTCCCCCCTCCCACCTGCCCAATAGCCTATTACTGTAGTACCTATGTGTCCACTTAGGTGCTGCTCAGTTAATACCAGTTTGCTGGTGAGTATATGTTGCACCAAAATCTTAAATGGTTCATAAAGTCTTTATACTATATTTGCAACTTTTCTGTGAGTTTGTGATTATTCCAAAATAAAAACAATATCTTTTTAAAAAGCACCTTTCTGTGTCTCACCCCTGTAGGTTCTTCAGGCAGTCTGTAGGGGCTCCTGAGATTTGGCTTTTTAAATTAATCTCTGGGAGAGTTTGATGTGGGGGGGTAGAGGGTCCAATTTTTGAGGAACAGTGGGATAAATAACACAAATAAAAGAGGAGGTTGTCAATCAGAAAGAGAGTTGTGCAAATCAAGCCCACTGGATTGGGAGGCATGAAAAACCAAGTCTTTTGCTTAGTTTCATCATACTCAACAGATTCATCATACTCAACAGGTAGGGCCATTAATGTGGGGATTCACTTTACAGAATGAATATGCTCATTTTTTTCATATGTGGGTAAGTTTCCCAAGGATGCATTTTGCATATTTCTGGCCCCTCTGACACCTAAATCCAGGCTCTTTCTTCCAAGTCAAATTTATCTCTTCCCCATTCCCCCTACTTTTAACATTGCTAATGATCCAAGAAGAAGGTTTCAAAGTCAACTTGTGCCACATCTTCTCTCCATTTTTTCCTGTCAACTAGATTTTCCCTGTCAATGGCTTACTGGATTTGACAGTCCTCCTGTGGCTACTTCTTTGGGGCTGGAGGTGTGGATGATGGCGACATCAGGGTGTACTTGGATTAACTCTTTGGATGTATTGCCCAGTCTGATTTCAGGTCAGCTTAACAGGCTCTTTGGGCAATACAGTGGTTTTTGGACTCAAGGGCTTCCAAGCCTGGGAAGGAAATGGCCTGAACTTCAAAGTGAGCCCTTGCATGGTGCCATGAATTCTGATCATTTATTAGTGCTTTAATAGTTGTAAATTAATCTCAAATAGACACACAGGCCAGAACTAGCGGAAGGTGTGGGAACAGCCTGCTCTCACCCTTGTTTCCTGGAAATTTAGAATATTTCTCAGTTTCAGTGCTCAGCAGGTTAGGGTCAATTTGGGGGTTATGGTTATTTTCAAAGCTTTAAACAGACCCAAGCCTGTTCTTGGGTCTTTTCCTTGATCAAGTTAGTACTATTTAATTTATGCCCCATATATTTTATGAGTACTTCATTTTTATTCATTTCTCCATTCCATAATCTGTTTTTTAAAAAGCAATTTTATTGAGGTATAATTCACATATAATAAATGTACCTTTTAATATGTATAGTTCTATGAGATTTTACAAATGTAAAAACCCATGTAACCATCACCCCAATTAAGATATGGGATATGGACTATTTCCATTAACGCAGACTTTTTCAGTCAATCCCTCCCTATCCAGGGAAACTCACTAATAAGATTTCTATCACCATTGCTTTTGCTCATTCTAGAAGTTCATATAAATAAAATCACACAGCATGCACTGTTTTGTATCTGGCTGCTTTTTCTTAGCATTATGGCATAATGTTTTTTAGACCCACCCACATTTTCGCATCTGTCAGTAGTTTATTTTCATTTTCTCCAATTTTTAATATAATTCATTTAATTGTAAGTTTACATAATTTATATTTCTTTTTATTTTTGAAATATTTTAAACTCAAAGAAAAATGGCAAAATATCACAGAGTTCTTGTATAATACATACCCAGCTTTCCCTCGTGTTAACATCTTATGTAACCACAATACAATTATCAAACCTAAGAATTAAACATTCATAAAATACCACTAAAAAATTATAGACTTTTTCACATTTCCCCATTTTCCTCGTGAGTGGTCTTTTTTTCCCCCCTGTTCCATGGTCCAAGCCTGGATACTATATATTTTTTTTCCAGCATATTATGGGGGAACAAATGTTAAGGTTACATGTATTTCTCTTGCCCCCCTCTCCCCCCTCAAGTCAGAGCAGCAAGTGTGTCCATCCCCCAGATGGTGCACATCGCACTCATTATGTATGTATATAACCATTCCCTCCCCCGCCCACCTGCCCAACACCTGATAGATGTTATTCCTATATGTCCACTTAGATGTTGATCAGTTAATACCAATTTGCTGGTGAGTACACGTGGTGCTTATTTTTCCATTCTTGGGATACTTCACTTAATAGAATGGGTTCTAGCTCTATCCAGGAAAATACAAGAGGTACTATAGCACCGTTGTTTATTATAGCTGAATAGTACTCAATGGTATACATATACTACATTTTATTAATCCACTCGTGTATTGATGGGCGCTTCGGTTGTTTTCACATCTTTGCAATTGTGAATTGTGCTGCTGTAAACAATCGAGTGCAGATGTCTTTTTCTTAGAGTGACTTTTGTTCTTTTGGGTAGATGCCCAGTAATGGGAGTGCTGGATCAGCCTGGATACTATATTGTGTTTGTTAACATGCTTCCTTAGTTTTCTTCAACCTATGACAGTTTCTTTTCTTGTCTTTGATGATCCTGACAGTTTTGAAGAACATCCATTAGGTATTTTGTGAAATACATCTCCATTTATATTTTTTTGATGTTTTCTCATGACTAGAGTGAGGTTGCAGATTTTGGGGAAGATGCCACACAGGTGATGTGACATGAAATAGGGGTGTGTAACATCAATATAGTTTATTATTGATTATATTAATTTTGATCACTTGTTTACATAGTGCCCATCAGGTTCTTTATCATAAAGTTATTATTTTTTCTGTTTTCATATTCTATTTTGGAAGCAAGTCATTAAGTTTAGCTCACACTCAAGGTGAGTAGAATTAAGTTCCACCTCTGCACCTCTGAAGGGAGGAGAATTAAAGAATTTTTGGGCATATCTTAAATTACTACAATGGTTAATAAGTATTTCCAGAAAGATCATTTGAGGCAATGATGATAAGCTGTTTCTCTGTAACTCTTGGCCTACTAGTTTTAGCATTCATCAGTGAACTTTGCCTCCAGCAATGATTACTTTAGTGTTCTAATGATTATTTCTTATTTTTCTTATTTTCTGTTCATTTATTTATTATAATTCTTCTGTAAGAAAGAATTGTCTTTTCTTCATAATTTATTCAATTATTATTAATATTTACATCAGTATTAACTCCCATGCTTATTTATATTTTATTTTTTGGTTTATAATCTGAACTGTTATTTACTTTATTGTTCAAATTATTCCTGGTATGACCATTAGGAGCTCTTTCAGATAGACTTTATCTTTTTATTTTTAAAATTATTTCTTTTCTTTCTAGCACAATAATATGCTCCAGTCTCAAGTAGTACAAGTTGTATTTTCCCTGTCCAAGTCCTAGGATTGACCATTTGTCCAAAGAATCCTGGTTCCTTATATGGGAGAATGGCATTTAGATCCAAAGTCTGCACACCAAATATGTCTGTTGTTGCTGGAGTGTAAGTACCTCTCAGTTTTATGGCTTATTATATATATATATATGTGTGTGTGTGTGTGTGTGTGTGTATATATGTATGTGTATATAAATACACATACACACCGCATTTTCTTTATCCACTTATCAGTTGATAAACACTTAGGTTGGTTCCATATCTTTGCAGTTATGACATGTCCTGAAATAAACATTTGAGTACAGGTGTCTTTTTGATAAAATGACTTCTTTTCCTTGAGTAGATATCCAGTAGTGGGATTGCTGGATCAAATGGTAGGACTATATTTTTAGTTTTTTGAGGAATCTTCATACCGTTTTCCATAGAGGTTGTACTAATTTACAGTTCCACCAACAGTGTGTAAGCATGTCCTTTTCACAACATCCATACCGACATCTATTGTTTTTTGAATTTTTAATAATAGACATTCTGACAGGGGTCAGGTGATATCTCATTACGATTTTAATTTACATTTCCCTGGTGATTAGTGATGCTGAACATTTTTTCATATCTTTGTTGGCCATTTGTTCATCTTCTTTTGAAAATTGTCTATTTATGTCTTTTGCCCACTTTTTGATGGGGTTATTTACTTTTTTCTTGTTGATTTGTCTGAGTTCCTTATAGATTCTGGGTATTAGTCCTTTGTCAGATGTATAGTTTGCAAATATTTTATCCCATTCTGTAAGTTGTTTGTTTACTCTGTTGATTATTTCTTTTATAGTACAGAAACTTTTTAGTTTAAGTCCCATTTATTTATTTTTATTTTTGTTGTATTTGCTTTTGAGATTTTAGACATAAATTCTGTGCCTAGTCCAATATCAAGAAGAGTTTTTCCTAAGTTTTTTTTTCTAGAGTTTTTATGGTGTCAGGTCTTTGATTTAAGTCTTTAATCCCTATTGAGTTAGTTTTTGTGTATGCTGAAAGATAGGAATCCAGTTTCATTCTTCTGCAGGAGATTATCCAACTTTCCCAGCCCCATTTATTGAATAGGGGATCCTTTCTCCTGTGTAAGTTTTGGTTTGGTTTGTTGAAGATCAATTGGTTGTAGGTGTATGGTTTTATTTCTGGGTTCTTTATCCTGTTACATTGATCTACGTGTCTTTTTTTATACCAGTATCATACTGTTTGGGTTAATATAACTTTGTAATGTCATTTGAAGTCAGATAATGTGATGCTTCCAGATATGTTCTATTTGGATTGTTGGATGTTGCATTGTTATATCTTCTTGTTGAATTGATACATTATCATTATATAATGACTATCTTTGTCTTTCTTCAGTGTTGTTGATTTAAAGTTTGTTTTATCTAATATAAGAATAGCTATTCCTGCTCACTTTTGGTTTTTATATGTTTGGAATATTATTTTCTAGTGCTTTACCTTGAATCTATGCAAGTTTTTATGAGTAAAATGGATTTCTTGGAGACAGCAAATATTGAAGTTGTGTGTTATTTTTTATCCATTTCATCAATCTATATCTTTTAAGTGGGGTTATTTAGACCATTTAAATTCAATACTAATATTGATAAGTGAGGTATTATTCCAGTCGTCATGTTAATTTTTACCTATCTGCTTTATATTCTTTGTGTTACTGTTTCATAGAAGCTGTGAGTTTTCAATTGCTTTTACTCTGATGAGTATTGGCCATTCTTTTCAGTGTTTAGAGCACATTTGAACATTTCTTATAGGGCATATTTAGTGGTGACAAATTCCCTTGTTATCTTTTCTTGATAAATTGTCTATGCTGTCATTATGAAATGCTCTTTCTGATGAAACTTTTTATTGCAATATACTTTATCTTATTTTAAAATAATTACATCTACACTCTTATGCTTAGTGCTTGCACATATATTTTTCTACTTTTATATTTTATGTGTCTATAAATATTTAAAATATTTTTCATGTAAAGGACACATAATTATTTTCTTGCTGCATTACCATGCCCTAAGGGAAGATTCTGTACTCTTTTTGGTAGTTCTGACAGGGAGGGGTGTTTAATCAGTACAAATCAAGATGTTATCTACTTTGGGCAGCATTTTGGATTTGGTCTGTCTATTAAGGCCTTCTTTGGAATTAAAAAAAAAAAAAGAAAGAAAAAAGAAAAAAAAAAACAGTCCAAGGCAATTTTCCTTCTTTTCATTCCAGTCTTCAACCTCTGTGCTGGCATAAGGATTGAGACATTGGTCTTAGCAGAAGTTGTATTAAGTGGAGTTTTGGTTGCAGATTTGTTTAAATGTCATTAAATGTTTTGAAGGAGATTCAGGGCTCTTCTTTTAGTAATACCCAGACAACAAATACTGAGAGCCTATTTCATCTTAAACCTAAACTATGAAACCTTAAGATTGTTAGACCTAAGGTTTGCTAGATCTTGAGGCTATGATACCGTGAGACCATGAGAACTCAAAACTGCAAGATGGAATTCAGGAAATCTCTTTGGTTTCTCAGCCCCACCATACTCTTTGCTTACTTAGAAAATCCTCATATGATAAATTTACTGGATGGAAGAGATTACCTTTGTATTTGGGGCTCTTCCATTTTCAAATCTGGCAATTCAGCCCATAGGGTTTTGTTTTCACATTTATTTATTTATTTTTTTGATGAAGCTCAATTTATTTATTTATTTTATTTAAGTATATTATAGGGGTACAAACATTTTGGTTACATGTTATGACTTTGCCACACCCAAACCATGATTTTTAGAAGTTTGTCTAGTGTCTTCTCAAAGGGATGTATGCAACATCAGTGTCATGATCTTAAAGAAAAGCTTGCAGACTTCCTCTTCTTCTGTTCTTACTGGCTGGGCGTTAGTGACAAGTAGAGCAGCTGTCTGGGACCCAGAATTGAAGTCAAATTTAAGATCGTCAGAACTTCATACCTGAGTCTCCTTGAGGAGCAGAGCTGCCTTACTACCTACCTGTGGGACTATTTTGTGATAAACAGTAACATTCATCTTCCTGAACCCAGTGTAACTTGGGATATCTTTGTTATAGCATCTTAGCCTGTACCCTTTATAATACAAGGAATTATATATATGATATATCTTGCTTGACATAATGTATTTTGTGTTATCTAGAGATTCATGACTTTAATTAAAGTCTGGTTAATCCTGGAAAGTTCTCAGGCATTATTTCTTCACATACTGCCTTTCCTTATCTCCTTCTGTTCTGACTTTTTGGAACTCTGATTAGACATGTCAGACATTTCAATTCTATATTTGGTATTTCTTAACCTTTCTTCCATGTTTTCTTAGTTTCTTGTGCCACATTCAATATGTCTTCTTGAGATCTATCTTTTAGTTTACTTGTTAAGTCTATTTTACTCTTTAATCCATGTACCCAGTTCTATATTTAAACAATTGTTATTTCATTCCTAAAAGTTGTCTTTGTTTTTTCAAATCTGCCTGCTTACTATTTTTTTCTTTGCTTGTTTTTTTAAATCTCAGGTTAAATGTATTTAAACAATTTATATGTAACTATTTTATATTCTGTGTCTGACAATTCTAATATCTGTAGTTTTGGGGTATAAATTGTTTGTTTCTGCTTCTGATGACTTTCACTCTTGGTGGCTTATTTTATGTGTTTGGCAACCTTGGATTATAAGCTCGCATATGGTTGGTTTTAATTTGTGGGCATTTCCACAAATTAGTCTAAACTAAAAATATTTTTTTCCAGAGAAGATGTATAGTTGCTTCTGCTTGAAGGCAGGGGTTGCTTCTAACTTGAGACAACTGTCCTTAAGTCAACTTTAGCTTTTGCTTTTACTTACTTGTCTCTCAACCTGTTTAAGGTCATCTTTCATTTTTCTTTCCTTATTGTTTTAAAGAAAAGCTTGGAGATTTTCTTTCCCCTGTTCAGAAAGTTCATTTTTATGCAGGATTGATTGTTTTATAGAAAATAGGCCTTCACTAGTAGAAATTCATGCCTTGCTTTAAAAAGTTTCTTTGTGTATAGTCATCCTAAAATTGCTTTCCCCTTCCCTAGCTGTGGCCAATTCTCATGGACTCAACCCTGTTGTTTTTGAATTCCTCTTTTGTTGCCATATTCATAATAGAAGAATACCATCTACTTTCTTCTGTTGTGCCAATTGCCTCTTTAAAATGTAAGAAGTTATTTATTTTTTTCACCTTAGTATATAAATGGACTAACGTAGATATAATCTCTTTCTTTCCCTGTACCTTTAACTCCAGTGCAGGGCCTGGCACATACTATAATAAATGTTTGTTGAAAATTTTCTCTGTTACCTATTTTCTATTAAAGTGGCTTTCA
This sequence comes from Mirza zaza, assembly GCA_008750895.1. Classification (NCBI taxonomy): domain Eukaryota; kingdom Metazoa; phylum Chordata; class Mammalia; order Primates; family Cheirogaleidae; genus Mirza; species Mirza zaza. Next base: position 42,593 of record VSMD01123950.1, read on the forward strand.
CATAGTTGGAGACTTAGAGATAATGTTTGTTAAATAAAGAATCACTAGAGTCAGAGGAAAAATGAGAAGTACAGTTTTCTTTTTTGGAAATATATCAAATATGACTATTTGTGAAAGGGTCTCTGAGGAATGGAGATAAGGAATATGGAGTTTACATTTTTATTTGTTTTGGAAATCAAAAATGGCTAAACCAATGTGGACATAAAGAGCTTTTTGTTTTCAAAATTAGTTTTTGCCCTAAAGTAAATCACTTGAATGTGTACAAAGAAATATATGTCACTATGGTGCCCCCTAGTGGACATTTTCTGCCAGAGCAAAGAACAAAATCAAGGTAGTATTCAACAAACATGTGTTTGGTATTCTGAAATGCAGAGATTGTAGTTTTTATGAAGTCAAAGCTGTCCATGCAGAAATCCAAGAAAAATGGTCTGAGGGAAAGGAAGGGACTAGTTAGTGCAGGACCTTCCAAGCCATATGCTTATGTTAGATTAGGATAAACCGCTGTAACAGATGGACCCCCAAATAAAGACTCAAGCACAAAAGGATTTTATTTCTCATTCAAGTTAATGCCGAAGTGACTGCCATGGTTCTCTACAACAAGGTAATTCAGAAACCCAAGGTCCTTTAATCTTGTGGCTTTAATCTTCCTAGATCTAGTAACTCTTCTGTGTCCTGCTAGTGGAAGAACTAGAGCATGAAAGAAGCCATTTGCTTCCTAAAGGGCTTAACCCAGAAGTAGCAAAACTCACTTATTCTCACATTCTATTGGAAAAACCAGTCACAGGTGTGGTGGTTTAAAATAGGTCCATAAATGTTTTTTGACAACCGCTTTAATAGGTGGAACTGAATTCTCCACCCCTTGAGTGTGAGCTTGATTTAACGATTCACTTTTAATGAATAGAAAAGAGCGGAATTGGTAATTTGTGACTTCAGAGAGTAGGTTATAAAAGGCATTGTGGGTTCCTGCTTTCTCTCTTTCTTGGATCACTTACTCCATCTTATGAGCACACTCACTTATAAAGAGATCCAAATAGCAAAGAAGGAAATCTTCTGGCCATCAGACAGTGAGGAACTGAGTGAGGCCTTCTGCCAATAGCCACATTAGTGACACTGGAAGAGGATCTTTGAGCTTCAATTAAACCTTCAAATGACTGCAGCCTTGTTCAACATCTCGAATAAAAAGTCATGAAAGATGCTGAGCCAAGACAACCCAACTAAGCCTCCCCTGAATTCGTGATCCACAGAAACTATGCAATATTAAATTTTTACTGTTTTAAGCCACTATCATCCAGGGTGATTTGTTATGCAGCAATAGATAACACACAGATCACACGCAGTTATGAAAAGGGCTAATGCCACTCTGGCTGCTGCTTTTCCAGTATGACTCTATTACTATGGAGGAAAGAATTGATATTGGTAAATGGTGAGTTATCTCCTCCACTCTATGTTAATAAATTTGGAGTTTGAGAAAAGTACAATGCTTAAGTTTGTGAGTGATTTTAAACAGAGGAATGGATTATTTACATGTTTGTGTATGTGTGTGTGTGTGTGAAAACAATAGGACATGGTTAGAGAGGAAATGAAAGGATTACTTAGAGAGCTTCTAAAGGAGCCCCGGCAAGAAGTGTTTATGCCTTGGACCAGGGTGGAAGCAAAAGGGAGATAGATAGGTGAATATGCAGAATATATTTTAGAAGTGCTGTAGTAAAAGATAAGAGACCTAAAGAAGGGATTAAAATATGTCTCAAAAATATGGGGAAAAAAGTCTTCTCCAGGCAAAAAGAAGAGGCCCAAAGATGAAGCCAAACGAGGCAAAGATCTTCTGAAGCCATTGTGTGAAATGGTTTGAAGTGAATGGAAAGAATGCCAGTCATTCTCAGATCTTCCTCTAGACCCCTGGAATTGCTGTTGATCTAGTGTTTGAGTGCGCATTCCAGGTGTATTTAAAACAACAAAAAGCATATATGTACTATAATTTTTTTTATCCCCAAAGCCAAACTAGAGTCCGGAACTTAGGTGAGAATAATAGCTCTGTATTTTGATCCAGTTCCACTATTATATAGATCTATTATATAGATTATTTCTTGTAATTCACATAGCAACTCCATGAGAGAGGTCTATCATGATTCTCATCTCACTAAAAAATAAATTGAGGCTCAGAAAGAGTAAGGGACCTGACCAAGATCACAAAGCTTTTAAATGGTAGAGTAGAACTTGCACCAAGAATGTCTGACACTTACTTTCTTACTCTTAGCCACTAGGGCTACAAGGCTGTATGTAGCAGGTGCTCAATTAATGTTCAATACATGAATGAATGAGTCAGGGGATTTTAACTTTGGTCCTTCTCCCCACCTCTTCGCAGAACCCAGCACCTCTATAACACTTGAAACTTATTTAGTCTTGGGAACCTCCAGAGACAGCTCCCTTTGATATTATGACATTATACTGGCATTATCAGGATGGATTTTTAAGAATGAGAGTAGAAACTCTATTTCAAGCAATTTTATAGACAAGTATTGACTCAGGGAAATGAGAACCATATAGAAAATAGAGAATTTAAATGGTAGCTAACAGGTTGAATTGTGAGCATAAATGAATGTATATTTTGGGGGATTCTCAAAATGCTTGAGGGAAGGGGTGTATGTGTGCATGCATGCATGTGTGTATGTGTGAATTCCTGCAGTAGTAGTTACAGGTCAAGAACAGAAATTTTGATTATGGATGTAAATGTCACTTCATTTGTATCTGTAGACAAGAAAGATCTGGTGATCTTGACCTACTGCAATGCCGGATCCAGGGAGTAATTTGTGCAAAACTGATAGAATAAACCTGAATAGACTTTAATATAGGGAGCTTAGAGTTGGAAGGACTTTAGTCCTGTGGCTTAAATGTGGAATTCTTCTCCAGGCAGGAATATAGTCATTTCTTTCCTACTGGTCTCAGAATGATAATACACTTAAAAATTCAGCTTTCCTAGCAAATGTGCTATGAACATTCCCTATTCATTTCTCTGATGTTAATTGGAATTTGAGGTCAAAAAGTCAGCCTATAGACAGTGACCAAATATTTTGAAATCATCATAATATCATAATATTAGTAATTATTATTGTAAAACAACAACAAAATTAGGTGATCTTTCAAATTCAAAGGGCCACCTTGAAAATAGTAGTTGGTGTTTGTATACACACTGTCTCATTCAATCCTCATAGAAACACGGTAGCATGAGATAGGCAGCATGATCTGCATTTTGTGCATGAGTGCACAGAGGCTCAAAGAGGTTGAGGAAGTTCAAAGTTACACGGATAATAAAATGGAAGAGCTAAGACCACAACCCAGGGCTTATCGAGCCTGCCTTCCTAATGTTCATTCTGCCTTCTAATATTACTTCAATTCCAGATTTTCCTTGGGAAACCAGTGCTCCCCCAGAGGTGGTCCACAGCTGCCTCAGTGCTGCCCACAAGTCCATTGTATCACCCTGGTCTATCCACTCCGCCTCTGGTTTCTCCTCCCCTTCCTTCCCTTCTCCTCACTCTCATCAGGGTGAGAACTTTTAAGCAGTAAGAGGAGAGGTTCTACAAGTTCCCAACACACCATCTATCCATCTAACTGAATCTGTTCTTGTTTTCTCTACCTTGCCTCCTGTTATTATGCATAAAAAAAGGCCAATCCTTCTATTTGTGCCTTAGATCCCATGATTTCAGCAATTCTCTCTCTCATTTCCCCACTTCCAATTCAGACAATTTTTTCTTCTTTGCCTAGATCATTCCTATGCACACATAAAAATCCTATAGTGTCTTTCATTATTTAAAAAAACCCCAAATCAATCCTCTTTACCTTCTATCATTCTTTTAAAATATTTTTAAAATTAAAATTATTAATATTATTACTATTTTTAATTGATATAATAATTGTAAATATTTATGGGTACAGTGTAATATTTTGATACATGTATACAATGCACAATAATCAAATCAGGGTAATTAGCATATCCATCACCTCAAACATTTATCATTTCTTTGTGTTGAGAACATTCAAAATAGCTATTTGGAAATACACAGTAAATTGCTGTTTATTATTAGTCACCAAAAATGCCATAGAACACTAGAACTTGTTTCTTCTAACTATCCTTTTGTGTCTGTTAGCCAATCTCTACCTATATTATTCTCTTTACTTTTTTTAATAGCAAATTTCTTAAAATGTTATTCTCAATCACTGTCTCCAATTTCTCTCCACCTATTTTCTATTGAACCTAATGCATTTAGTCGATCACCCTATCACACCCATGAAACTGCTCCCATCAATATTTTCATGACTCAGGTGACTGTGCATCTGAGTTTGTACAGGCAATCTTGGCCTCTGCCTATTCTCTAGGAATAAAGTTTTGCTCTCAAAGTGATTTGATTTGGATGATAAATTATATGTTCACCCTATTTATGACCTTCGCATTGATAAATCCAGTTCTCAGTGCTCACTACAAGCATTTAACTTACATGTTGACTATGTGTTAAGTTGCTAGTAGAATTTAATACACATTATCATGGCTGTCTTTTTATGCCTGGATTTCAGGATCTCACATTCTCCTGGTTCTCCTCTTCTCTTTCTAGTACTGCAGTCCCCAACCCTTGGGCTGCTGCAGATTGATACCGGTCTGTGGTCTGTTAGGAACTGGGCTACACAGCAGGAGGTGAGTGGCAGGCTGTGAGTGAAGTTTCATCGGTATTTACAGCTGCTCTCTATCACTCCCATCACCATCTGAGCTCCGCCTCCTATCAGATCAGCAGCAGCATTAGATTCTCATAGGAATGCAAGCCCTGCTGTAATCTGCACAAGTCAGGGATCTAGGTTACATGCTCTTTATGAGAATCTAATGCCTGATGATCTGAGGTGGAGCTGATGCAGTGATGTTAGCGCTAGCTGCAAATACAGATTATCATTAGCAGAGAGATTTGACTGCACAATAAATGTAATGCATTTGAATCATCCCCAAACCATCCTCCTCCCTGGTCCACGGAAAAATTGTCTTCCATGAAACTAGCCCCTGGTGCCAAAAAGGTTGGGCACCACTGTTCTAGTAGCTTCTTTTCAGTTTCCTTAACTGGTTCCTCCTCCATAGCCTCAATTAGCAAGAGTTGTAGTGCCATAGGGCTCAATGTTTGAACATTCTTTTTCTCTATCCCATCTACTCATATCCTTGTTAACTTCATCTGGCCTCAAGGCTTAATAGCATTTATATACAGTTGGCCCTCTCTATCTGTGGGTTCCACATCCATGGACTCAACCAACAGCAGAAGGAAAATATTTTTAAAAATAGTGTCTGTACACAACATGTAGAGAATTCTTTTTTTTTGTCATTGTGCCCTAAACAATACAGTATAAAAACTATTTTCATAGCATTTACATTGTATTAGGTATGATAAGTAATGTACAGATGATTTAAAGTACAGTATACAGGAGGGTGTGCATAGGTTGTATGCAAATACCATGCCATTTTTTATAAGGGCCTTATAATAATAAAATTTTGGCACTCAAGGGGGCTCCTGGAACTGATCCTTCACAGATAACAAGGGACAACTGTATTAATTATAGCCACATTAAAAAGTTTCATCCTAGAACTTTTCCCTGAACTTCAGACTCATATATCTGTCTATCTAATAATCTCTCAATCATAACATGTCTAAAAGTGAACTCTTAGACATACCCCTACAAAGAAATATGCTCTTACCTCATTCTTTCGCATCATGTCAAGTCCACACTGAAATTTGCATGAAGCAGAAACCTTGAAAGTGTCCTCTACCCTCACTTTTTTTGAGACCTCATGTCCAATATGTCAGCAAATCCTATCCTAACAACAAATCCTACACTTCTCACCATCTCTGTGACTGCCAGAGATGTAACAGTTACATCTCTGTAACTGCCACCTGTATCTCTCACTTGGCTCATTGCAGTATTCTCATAGTAGATTTTCCTGCTACCGTCTTTGATTCTATAGGATATATTCTCAATAGGTTAGCCAGAGCAATCCTTTCACAAATAAGTCATATTATATGTCATTCTTCTGCTCAAAAATCTTTAATATCATATCTCACTCAACATAAAAGCCAAATTCCATGCAGTAACTCACAGCCCCACTTTCATCCTGCTCCATTTAGCTCTCTGATGTCATTAGCCCTTCTTCTCCTTGTTGCTCACCTTGCCCCAGCACAAGGGCATCCGGGTGATTCTCCCGCCTCAGTGCCTTAACAACATGCTGTTTCCTCTGCTTTGATTGCTGTCACCCAGATATATCCGTGTGAGTAGCTCCTTCACTCTCTCACTGAAGCCTTTCCTTACTAATCCTTTTCCAATAGCAATTCTCTCTGTTCCTGTGTTTGTTTCTTAGGGTCGTCCTAATACCACAAACTCAAATTGTGTAGCTTAAAACAAAAGAAATCTATTCTCTAATAGTTCTGGAGGGTAAATGTCTGAAATCAAGATGTCCTCAGTGCCATGCTCCTCTGAGACTCTGGGTAGAATCCTTTCTTTCCTTTTCCTAGCTCTGATATGGTCAGCAATCTGGCATTCCATGGATTGCAGGTGCATCACTCTAGTATCTTCCTTGGTCATCAGATGGGGTTCTCCTAAGGTGTCTTTGTTTTCACATGGCATTTCCTCTTCTTATAAAAACACCAGTCATATTGGGTTAGGACCCACCTTACTGAACTCTTCTTAACATTAGTACATCTGCAAGATCATATTTCCAAATAAAGTAACATTCATAGGTAACAAGAATTTGATCTTTAATATTTGGGGGAATGGTAGTGCAATTCAATCCATAACATTTTCTCAACTCAGTATTCCATGTTCCAATTCCCCCTTGAAATTTTCTGATAGTATTTACTATCATTTGACTTCCAAGACATTTTATTTATGTAAATTATTTACATATTATTGATACATTACTGATTATCAATACAAGGTCCATAAAGACAGAGGCTTTCAACAGCTGTCGTAGTCAGTTTGGGCTGCTATAAACAGAAACACCAGAGATTGAGTGGCTTAAACAACAAATATTTGTTTTTCACAGTCTGGAGGCTAGAAAGTCTAAGATCAAAGTGTTGGTAGATCTAGTGTCTGGTGAGGACCCTCTTGCTGGTTTGTAGACATCTACCTTCTTTTTGTAACCTCACATAGTAGAAAGAATGGAAAGGAATCAAGCTCTTGCTTTTCTCTTCTTAGGAGGGTACTAATCTCATTATGAGGGCTCCACCCTCTACACCTAATTACTTCCCAAAGGCCCCATTTCCAAATACCATCATATCGGGGGTTAAGGTTTCAACGTTTGAATTTTGAAGGGATAAAACACTCAGTCTGTAGCAATTATCTTGCACGTTGCTGCTACTCTGGCACATGGAACAGTATCTGGAGCATGCTAAGTCGTTGTATGAATGTTACTGACTAAATGTTGATGTTGTGTCTTTTTGCAGTGATTCTTCCAATTGCCTCGAAATTTAGGGATGGAGATGAGGCAGTTGCATGTGTAGATTGAAAGAGGACATAGATCTATCTTCTTTTGCAGGGGTTGGTAAAATATTCCTGGTAGGCTGAAATTGGCCTGCTGCCTGCTTTGGTTAAATAAAATTTTATTGGAATGCAGCCAAGATCATTTGTTTACATATTGTTTAATGCTGCTTTGGCACTGTAACAGAAGAGTTGAGTAGTTTCAACAGAGACCATATGGCCCACAAAGCCTAAAATATTTACTGTCTGGCCCTTTACAGAAAAAGTTAAGTGTGCTATCTTGTGTTCTCTGCTTCCATAACTTTAACTGTAGGAATTGTTGATCATTAAAGGAGGATCAGATTTAAAAATTAAACATTTCTAAAGTGAAAATAGAATGAAGCCAGAGGTGGCTTCCAGCAGCTCAGTTAATTTAGACCGCTGGGTGTCTCTCTTCCCTAAACTTTACAAGTAGGAGCTCAACCAGCCATCAGCCAACTGGGGCTGTGACATACCAGACAAATATTGACAGTTGCTAAGGCAACCGGGATAAAGTATTGGCCAGAGGATAATATAGGCGCCAATTGTGCATGCCATATTTCTCACATATGGGAGACACAAAGAGAGAAAGTGAATGAAAAATACATTTCGAGATCTCTTGTCCACTGCGGCTTAAGAACAACCCACAGCTGACATTTATCCTAACCCCTCTATCCTCTTCTTTCAATTTTTTTCTGGAAATTAACACTTTGGAGACTTGAAGGCCCTTAAGTCAGGTAAAATGCATCACAAGGGGGAAATCTGTTTGGGTATCAATTCTTTCTTCCAGCTGTCTCTGGAATTTACTTTTCCAAATTGTATTGTAATGGCCAACTATAAGGCCACATGTATTTTTTGGCTCGGCTGATCTTGTCACAAAAGAGGTTTCTGCAATACCTCTTTTCAGAGATTTCTTATTATTCAACATTGAAATAATTAGCCTGATTTTTTTTTTCTATACCTCCTGCAACATGTTATGAGGGAATTTTTATCTTCAGTGAAACACGAGCTTTTGCCTTTGGTTAAACTTAGGTTTTTGCCATTATGCTAGTGCAAGACATTTCAACAGTGGCACTATTGACATTCAGGGGCAAATAATTCCTTGTTGTGGAAGGCTGTCCTGTGTAGGATAATTAGAATCATCCCTGGCCTTTATCTACTAGATGTTAGTGGCAATGCCCTTCCCCTACCCCAACCAGTTTTTATGACAAAAACTGTCTCCAGAAATTACTAAAATGTCCTCTGGGGAGCAAAATTATCCCTGGTCAAGAACAATGTAATAGTAAATCCAGAACCATATCTTCTTCAGATTATTCTTGCAATATCATCAAGTAGAGCTAGGGCTTTAAAACACCCATGGGAGAAATAGTGGATACATCAGACTGTCCAAATTTTGAAGGAGAACCTCAGTTTTTCACAAAGTTGTGAAGTCCAGAAATTAAAAAATATTGATAAACCCAGACAGATCAGTCAAGAGAAACTGCTTTCATTCAGTGAGATATAACATCTCCCAGAAGAAATTTTGGGGTTCTTTTCTGTATGAGATGTTTCGAAGTCCTGCTACTTGAAATCTCTTAGACCATTCAGGATGTTCTCTGAACATGCCCATGATTTGCTGTTCCAAAGCTTTTCCAATGAGTGAGTTTGGCTTTCTGAATTTGGAGCAGATGGGACTGATTAGGGCATGGCATCTAGGAAACTTCTACGTCTGACATTTGTCTTCTAGAAAACCATCAGCTTGTCCACAGCCCCTGTGAACTGCCCAGTCTTTGAGTCTGTCCTTGAAGGCTGAGTAATTCCATTTTCCCCACTGGACAGGAGGGGCTGGGTGAGGTCATTATGATGGTTTATAAGCAGCATGTTGGGCTGTAACTCCCAAAGGAGCTTGAAATATTGATTTTATGCATGTCATGCTAAAGATTGAGCAGTTGTAATCCTGCTTGTATATTACTTCTTGAGGACTTTAAACAAGATGACTTTGCCACCAGCATAGCTGACACATTTTAATTAATCTTTGTGAAAAGAGTTTGACATGTTTAAATGAGCTCATCCAAATAGCATCAGTTATCCTTCTGTGATTTTGAGGATAAATTGGAATGAAACATGGTTTAGAGAAAATAGAATTCTCATCCTCATTTCTTCATTTTTCTTGGGTTGGTCAATCATCTGCAAAATGGGTTATGACTTGTAAAGTTTATAAGAGTGTGTTGTATAACATGGTTTGCTATGCCTCACAATACAGAAAGATAGATATATTCTCATTCTGTGACAATGGGTTGATGTCCATTTAATAGCAATTATCTTCTCTAAGATTGGCTTTTTTTTTTTTTTTTTGAGACAGGGTCTCATTCTATTGCTTGAGGTAGAGTGCAATGGTGTCATCATAGATCCTGGATTCCAGCTATCCTCCTGCCTTACCCTCCTGAATAGCCGCTACTACAGGCATGTGCTACCAAGCCTGGCTAATTTTTCTATTTTTATTATAGTAGAGACAGGGTCTTGCTCTTGCTCAGGTGGATCTTGAACTCCTGGCCTTAAGCAATCCTCCTGCCTTGGCCTCCCAGAGTGGCTGGAATTATAGGCATGAGCCACCATACCTGCCCATCTTCTCTAAGTTTTTGAGTGAAGACTGTGTGAGAGCTTTCTAGAAAAGGGCAAAAGCCACAAAACCAAGAAGATGGCCTTTTTATTCCTTTGGGAAATTAAAACAAAGTTGTTAGTCATTTGCGAGAAATATGACTAATGGTTCAAAGAAGTTATCTCTCTTGAGCTTACAGATTGCATGCTTTTCTCTCAAATGCCAGAATCTTTAGTCTGAGAGTTCTTAATGTATTTTAACAAGTAATATGAGCAGAAAAATCAGTACCTCAGTGGTAGTTATGAGCATTGAATAAGACAAAGATGTTTGGGTAAAGATATTTGGGATGGAAGTCAACATAATTAGAACTAGAACTGCCCTATTAGAATGGCAGAGTACAAATCAGGCCTAAGAAAGGGTCAAATACTCCTCCTTCAATAATTCTGGCATCACTGTTTCCACCAAAGGTTGAAGTCAAAGTCATGCTGAAAGGAGATATTTCATTTTTAATGATACCAGAATGGATTGTGGTTGTTTTTAGTTTTGATTTGTTTTATTTTTGAGGAGAAATCAATCCTTGCCCCGAGGTACTGTCTCTTTTTAGGTAAACTCATGAAGATATCAGCTGACTTTCTTTCTTTTTTTTTTTTAATTTCAGCATATTATGGGGGTACAGATTTTAAGGTTTCAATACATGCCCTTTCCCCCCTCCCCCCACAAGTCTGAGTCTCCAGCATGACCATCCCCCAGATGGTGCACATCTCACTCATTATGTATGTATATACCCACCCTCCCTTACCCCTCCCACCTGCCCACTACCCTATTACTGTAGTACCTATGCGTCCACTAGGTGCTGCTCAGTTAATACCAGTTTGTTGGTGAGTATATGTGGTGCTTGTTTTTCCATTCTTGGGATACTTCACTTAGTAGTATGTGTTCCAGCTCTAACCAGGAAAATATAAGATGTGCTATATCACCGTTGTTTCTTAGAGCTGAATAGTACTCCATGGTATACATATACCACATTTTATTAATCCATTCTTGGATTGATGGGCACTTGGGCTGTTTCCACAGCCTTGCAATTATGAATTGTGCTGCTATAAACATTCGAGTGCAGGTGTCTTTTTGGTAGAGTGTCATTGGATCTTTTGGGTAGATGCCCAGCAATGGGATTGCTGGATCAAATGGATTGATCAATGGGATTACTGGATACAAGATTCACTTGTATCGCTTTAAGGTATCTCCATATTGCTTTCCACAGAGGTTGAACTAGTTTGCAGTCCCACCAGCAGTGTAGGAATGTTCCCCTCTCTCCGTATCCATGCCAGCATCTATTGTTTGGAGACTTTTTGATAAAGGCCATTCTCACTGGAGTTAAGTGATATCTCATTGTGGTTTTGATTTGCATTTCCCTGATGATCAGAGATGATGAGCATTTTTTCATGTTTGTTGGCCATTCTTCTGTCTTCTTTAGAAAAGTATCTGTTAAGTCCTTTGCCCACTTTTTAATAGGGTTATTTGATTTTTTCTTGCTGATTTTCGTGAGTTCTAAGTATATTCTAGTTATCAGCCCCTTATCAGATGGTAGGATGCAAAAATTTTCTCCCATTTTGTAGGCTCTCTGTTTATTTTCATGACTGTTTCTTTGGCTGTGCAGAAGCTTTTTAGTTTTATCATGTCCCATTTATTTATTTTTGTTGCTGCTGTGATTGCCTTTGGGGACTTCTTCATAAACTCTTTGCCTAGGCCGATGTCTAGGAGAGTGTTTCCAACATTTTCCTCTAGAATTCTAATAGTTTCATACCTTAGGTTTAAGTCTGCTATCCAGCGTGAGTTGATTTTTGTGAGAGGTGAAATGTGTGGGTCCTGCTTTTAGCCTTCTACAAGTGGTTATCCAGTTTTCCCAGCACCATTTATTGAAAAGGGATTCTTTTCCCCAGCGTATGTTTTTGTCTACTTTGTCAAAGATTAGATGGCTATATGAGGATGGTTTTATATCAGGATTCCCAGATCTGTTCCACTGGTCAATATTCCTATTTTTGTGCCAATACCAGATTGTTTTAATTACTACAGCTTTGTAGTATAGTTTGATATCTGGCATATTAATACCTCCCATTTTGTTTTTGTTGCCTAGAATTGCTCTTGATATTCGGGATCTTCTTTGGTTCCATACGAAGCGTAAAATTATTTTTTCTATATCTGTGAAGAATGCTGATGGGATTTTAATAGGTATTGCATTGAATCTGTAGATCAGTTTGGGT